>WNWK01013997.1:0-53103 GCA_009830355.1 Cherax destructor
TGGAACCCCCCAAAAAATTAAACAGGATAGCACACAAAAATCTGGCAGAAAAATAGAGCTATTTCACCTCCCAAAGGGAAAAAATATCTCCAAAAAAATTAGGTATTAATAACAAGAAAACCAACCATATTGCACCTGCAAAGGTAAATTATGCACCAAAATTTGTATTATTAACACCCTTAAAAATCAGCAATATTGCACCTGCCAGTGTAAATTATTCAACAAAAATATGTATTAATAACACCTTGAAAAAAATCAGCAATACTGCAAACAAAACAAATAAAATCTGGGGTTATTGCACCTGCAAAGGCAAATTGTACCCCCAAAAATACTGGTAATAACAATAAAATCAGCACTATTGCACACAAAACAAATAAAATCTGGGGTTATTGAACCTGCAAAGGCAATTGTTCCCCCAAAAAAAAAAAAAAAATACTGGTATTAATAACAAGATGTATTAATAACAATAAAAGTAAGCAATAGAGCACCTTCAAAGGTAATTTAGGTCCCAGAAAAATTATGGGCACTAATAACAAAAAAAAATTAGACCTATTTCACACAAAACTAGCAGTAACCTGAGTACTACACCTGCAAAAGTAAGGCCACATTTTAGTGTAGGTATTTTCTAGTGAATCCTTCCTCTAACCAACCCAATAAAGTATGATTATTAACTTTCCAGGTTGCAAACTTGAATTACCACAAAATTTGATAATTCTCCCATATACAGGCCCCCATGTTACGCAGAAATTGGGGTTTCCCTGAGGCCTAATGCCTTGTCTAAGGGCAAAGGGTAAAAGTTACACAAAACCCCTGTAAAACTAGGCCTTCCAGGTCTATCCCCATAAACAAAGCTACGGTGTTACCCGTGTGGTTTAGTGCTCCACTGGGTTAGGGTATCAGAAGGTTCCACACAAAAATTCCTAGGTAAGAAAATATACATTTATTTACTTATATTAAACTATATACAGTCCAAACACGCCTCTTCACAAATCAATTAGCCAAACCCCTCAAAAACAGTACAGGACGGAGAAGGCGGCCGGGTGGTCACTTAAAAAAAAAACAATACACTAAGCGGTCAGCCAAGCCACCACTCCCGTCCTCCCGAACACATCTCCTCCTATTTCTTCAGTTCACACTGTCCCTTAGGGCCCCGACCATGTCCGAGCCCAGGGTGTGTACTGGTACACCATTAAAAGAGCCTATGGCTTGAGTTAGCTACACAAAGGGAATACAACATCACAAACTTAGCTGAACACAGGCTCCGTCTCGCCAGCCGCTATCCATGCCGCGCACATGTGGTCCCACGCGACGCCTACACCCTCACCACAAAACTTTGGCAAATAAATCTCTAGCTGGATTTCTCTATTTCACCACTTAAATTTACTTTACAGTATTCCCCAAAAGGACAGCATATTTCTAAAATTATAATTTACATTTATCTAAAGGTTATACATTATTATTACTGTTTTTCCTAATTACCTGAAATTTATGGCACACTTCTCCAATAGCTATATATTACGTATATTTAAATGTCATGCAGAAACCTGCATAACACTCCCTGCATACATGCTACACTCCCTGCATACCTGTTACACTCCCTGCATACATGCTACACTCCCTAGATACCTGTTACACTCCCTGCATACCTGTTACACTCCCTGCATACATGCTACACTCCCTGCATACATGTTACACTCCCTGCATACATGCTACACTCCCTGCATACCTGTTACACTCCCTGCATACATGCTGCATACATGCTACACTCATTGCATACCTGTTACACTCCCTGCATACATGCTACACTCCCTGCATGCCTGCTACACTCCCTGCATGCCTGCTACACTCCCTGCATGCCTGCTACACTCCCTGCATGCCTGCTACACTCCCTGCATGCCATGCTACACTCCTGCATGCATGCTACACTCCCTGCATGCATGCTACACTCCCTGCATGCATGCTACACTCCCTGCATGCATGCTACACTCCCTGCATGCACTGCTACACTCCTGCATCGCACTACACTCCCTACATGCCATGACTAAACATTTCCCTGCATGCAGCTAAACTCGCATGCAGCACACTCCCTGCATGCATGCTGACAGCCCCTGCATGCATGCTTAAACTCCTGCATGCATGCACTCCCTGCATGCATGCTACACTCCCTGCATGCATGCTACACTCCCTGCATGCCTGCTACACTCCCTGCATGCCTGCTACACTCTTAAACTCCATCGTGTTTCTCACTTTCACTATCAGGTCCCATACGGTCGGCGAAAACTAAAACAATCGGCGAAAACTAAGACAAATTTTCCCTGAAAAAAGTCGGCGAAAACCAAAATCGGCGAAAACTGGGACAAGCGAAAACCAAGGGATGACTGTATATACTGTTCCTGGAAGAGTTGGCTGATGAACTTGTTAGGGAAACGAAGACCCCTGGAACATTTACCAGTTTCTTAAGAACCAGAGAATTACAATCGAGAGAGGCAATGTCTCATTCATTCAGGGCACACACTACTTTTAAATAGCTGCATGAAGGTCCAGTTGGCAGGATATTAGTCCTGGAGGTGTGAAGTACGGTGCCTGCACTGAACTGTGATGTCTGCACACTTTTGCAAAGACCACTATTGAATGAATGAGGGTCAATGTGTTTCTTTTGAGCACCCTTCCTTGGTGAAAGACAGCTAATGTGGTAAAAAACATTAGTTTCTACAGTAATAGTAGTACATGTATATATATTTCAATCAAAATAGTATACCCATTAAAAACATTAATGTTTCTACAGTAATAGTAGTACCTGTATATAAATTTCAATCAAAATGTACCCATTAACATATTACTCAAAGAAATAAAGTGAATGGTAAAAGAAAATACTGATAGCTGGATTGAGGACTACATAACACTAACTTGCTATTTAATACTCAAACGCTCCAGTTACCAAAGCAGTGCAATCCTAGAATTCAGCAGGCATTATCATTATGGGTACTAACACCGAGGTGTGGTGGTGAAATAAAAAACTAGTAACTCTGTGGTCCTTGGATTCCCTAACTCATTTATCACACAACTCTTGCAGTTACTTACGTGTGTATTCTTCCCACCCCTTCATTCACAAAAGCCAACCGATACAAAACTATCAGTGTGTGAAGCTTCTATATTTAATGGTCCTCTGAGTCACTTTCAAGTTGGCAGTACCACCTCCTGATTATATGTCGAGAGATAAGTGTTAGTTTAGAAGGGGATGTTCTTAACCAGGGTTATCCATACCCATTGGGGTATGGGACTTGATCTCTTAACAATTAAAAAAAAAAAAAAGTTGTTAGATTAGAATAAACTATCACCTGTTCTGTTGCTAGCTATCCATATGTAAAGTAAAACCAAGCTATTGACATCTTTTGAAGTCATACTGGTACCTCATAGGACTGGTGGTGGTGGTGATTATTTTGACAGTCTGATGAAGGTGGTATGGGAACATATTGGGCAATCCATTGGGAGTCTAATTGTCTGTAACATGCAAACATTGATATACAGTGGACCCTCGCTATTCGAACATTCCAAATTCGCCCTTTTATGTAAGTTTATTATTGTAAGTGCTTTTATAAGTGTATTTTTGGGTGTCTGAAATGGACTAATCTAATTTACATCATTCCTTATGGGAATAAATTCGTTTGGTAACAGCACCTGAACAGCATTCTGGAATGAAGAATGTTCGAATAGCGAGGGTCCACTGTATATGCTTATGTTGTACTATTATGAATGGAATCTTTAAATAAAATCTATTCAAGATATTTTTATACATAATAAGAATAAAAAAGCTGTAATATGTAGTATAATTTATTCAGTATAAATAATTATATACAGTTTTGAGAATTTCCTTGCCATAAGTTAGCTTAACAGTACAGTGGACCCCGAGTTTCGTAAACCCCGGAAATCGTACAATTATGTAAGTATAATATTGTAAGTGCTTGTGGAAGTGTATTTTTGGGGGTCTGAAATAGACTAACCTACGTGACATTTTTCCTTAAGGGAGTAAATTCGTTCGGTAATGGCGCTTGAGCAGACTTCAGGAGTGAAGTTTTTACGAAACTCGGGGGTCCACTGTACAACTATTCCTTCAAATTCACGGGCTTCCATTTTTGCAGATTTCGACTGTCCAACATTTTTTCTGTCTGACTTTCTCATGCCCAAATATCTCTATTCTGATCATGAATTCTAATGATTTTTTTTTTTTCAACAAGTCGGCCGTCTCCCACCGAGGCAGGGTGACCCAAAAAGAAAGATTATTATTAATATTAAACAATATTAAGCAAACTCTCCATGGGAAAACGGAACAGAATTCTTCCTCCGTAAGCCATGCGTGTCGTAAGAGGCGACTAAAATGCCGGGAGCAAGGGGCTAGTAACCCATTCTCCTGCATACATTACTAAAGTTAAAAAGAGAAACTTTTTTCTTTTTGGGCCACCCTGCCTCGGTGGGATGCGGCCAGTTTGTTGAAAGAAAAGACGATTAAGCAAACTGAATCATTTGCAGTTTCCAATTTAGTAGGAAATCTCACAACATAAGCCCTATGAATCTGTAGGGATGACTGTATTCTAAATTGGGAATATCTCAAGTAAACTCCTGTACAAATGTTGGTCTGTGTAACACTGACTTAACAAATTAGAACTGCTAAATTTCAATTCATTCTATAACATGTTAAAAAATATAACTGGAAATCCAGTGATCCTTAACCCATTGACTGTTTTGGTCGTATATATACGTCTTACGAGCCACTGTTTTGGATGTATATATACTCACAAATTCTAGTGGCTTCAAATCAAGCTGGAGAAAGCTGGTAGGCCCACATATGAGAGAATGGGTCTGTGTGGTCACTGTGCGCTGTATAAAAAAAATCCTGCAGCACGCAGTGCATAATGAGAGAAAAAAATCTCCGACAGTGTTTTTGGATTAAAACGCCGTCTTTGAGGTGTATTTTCGTATAGTATTTATGGTTGTATTCTCTTTTTTATGGTCTCAATTGATAGAATGGAAAACATACTACAGAAATATAGATGATTTTGATTAGTTTCATGATGAAAACGACCTTGAAATTGAGCTCAAAGTAGGGGAAATGTTCGATTTTTGCAAATGTTCAAGAGTAAACAAATCATGCCACGCGTCCAATACACATCAATTGGTGAGTCTAATATTCTTTCACAAGTGCACTGATATTATTTATATCATTTTAACAATAATGCAATAGTCTGCATAACGGTAAATCTTCTATTTTTTGTGTGAATAAAATATCAAAATAGAAAGCAAGAGTAATATAAGAGGGGCCTAAAGACGTGACTAATGAACAGATAACATATTATTTTAGTGCCAGGAATGTCTGCATTGTTTATTCTGGACCCTATTTTGAAATTGACAAATTTTTTATTTTGCATGAAATTGGCCAAATTGCCAATTTCTGACCACTTTATTGGGTAGTTGAAATTGGTAAATTGGTGGTTTCTTGTACTCAATCGATAGAACAAATGGAGTTCTAAAGAAATAGCTATGAGTTTGGTTGACTGGAACAATGGAATTGGCCGAAAATAGGGCTCAAAGTCGGCGAAATTGCCGATGCATATATATCGCCGAGATCACTAACTTCGCGAGAGCATAATTCCGTAAGTTTTCCATCAAATTTCATACTTTTGGTGTCATTACCATCGGGAAAAGATTCTCTATCATTTCATAAGAAAAAATAATTATTTTTTTTTCTCGAAAATTTGGCGACAACAGGAGAGCACTCAGGATTAGGGGTTGCGACAGTCAAAGGGTTAACCAAAGTATAAGAGTACATAAATTTACATTTTCAGATGCTGTTAATACTAAGTGGAAGAAATATGAGCATTATATTCAAAACTAAAAGAAAAGTTTAACTTTTTCCACAATTTTAAATAGATACAGTACACAATAGATTTAAAGTAACTATATTAATGCAATTATATACTTAGAATTTTAGGTAATAACAGTTGACTTATTCTGTTTTTGTCTGCTTTGACTCTAGCTCTTTTTCAAACTTCTTAAATTCCTCTTCAATTAGCTCATCGTCTGCATCTTTCGCTTCTACTACCTCAACAACCTGTAGAATAAGTTATGTGACACATTATCAATAACTTAATATTGTTATGCATAGTATTTAAAAGATATCATAAAAAATAATACATTTCAAAAAGTTCCAGAAATGCACAGGTTAAATATGAGACAATAATGGGTGTCTTAGTGTGTATTAATGCCCCTGTAAATAAGGCGTATAAACATTGTAAAAAGCAGACAAGAGTTCCATAGGGAATTTAGGGAACGTGCATAAAGCACAAAGGAATGTCAGTGGGATGGGAATACAAGTTTGGGAAACAAAAAAGTGGCAACAGATACTGTAATACTGAGAGTAACACACAACCTCTTGGCACCACCACTTGCTTTAGAAGCCATTATTTACTGCAATTTACTCAAGTTTATAGTCCCACAAAACATTGTAAATCCACTGAAAATTGGAGACTGAATGATGAGTGTATGAATTAGTGAGCACAAACTGGTACTGGTTTCCCCTGAATCCCTTCATAAATATTACCATGCTCACACTCCAACAGCACGTCAAGTCCTAAAAACCATTTGTGTTTATTCGCTCCTATATAACACGCTCACACTTGCTTGCTGGAAGTCCAAGCCCCTCGCACTAAAAACCTCCTTTACCCAGCCTATGGATAAGGAAACAATGAAAACAGATAGGTCCCGGATGTTACCACTCTGGCCCGTACTGGACAAATGTTGGAATCACTGGACTTGGTCCGATGATTCAGAAGACAATCAGACACACTCACTATGGACAAAACCTGGAATTATGAACTTTATTTTACCATTTTGTCTGATGATTCCAATGTTTGTCTAGCCAATTTGTTTAGTCCATAACTGTAGAAATCCATTAAATGGAGGTCTGTTAGAAATTTTACACTGTATATAAATTATTCATCAGAGAAGTGGGAGATGGTAGTTATGTCTGAGAAAGAGAAGCAATATCATATCACAGTATACATACTGTATGTTCTCTCACTACTCACTACCATCACCAGAGATGGGACCCTTGTTTAGTTGAGAGACAGTGTATTATACTCCCATTTTATGGGCGCAAAACACAAAAAATTAAGAATAAATTATCAAAATATTGAAACACAGTCAGGAAACATGGTGTGCTTTTGTTATTGTTGGGTTGATGAGCTGTGACAGACTCTAAGCCTTCGACTTGTTGGATTTTAAAGTTTCAATCTTCAACCCAATGATAACAAAAACACGTCATGTTTCCTGATGAGCTCTTGCAGTATTCTGATTATTTATATTTTTTATATACATGTGTACTCATAAAATGGTGATATAACAACGTGCCTCTATTAAACCATTCACTGTTGGAAAGCCCGAAATTAAAAGTGCTGACACTGTCTGATATAAAAAAAAAATTCTGAAATGATAGAAAAATCTTTTTCTGAATGTAATGTAACCAAAAATATGAAATTTGATGAAAAACTTACAAAATTATAAAGGGGCAAAATTGACGGACTGGGCACAATTTATGCATTGGCTATTTCACCCACTTTGAGTCCCATTTTAAGCCAATTCCATTGCTCAATTCTTAGCTATTTCACTAGAATGCCTTCTGGTTTATTGTTAACCACAAAAAACTATCCATTTAACTATAAAAACTAAACTATAAGGTGCACAGAAATACAGTGGACCCCCGCCTAACGAGCAAAATTCATTCCAGAAGCCTGCTCAAGTGCCATTACCGAACGAATTTACTCCCTTAAGAAAAAATGTCAAGTAGGTTAGTCCATTTCAGACCCCCAAAAATAAACTTAGGCGGGGGTCCACTGTATATAATAATAATACATCTTTATTTACTACAAGTACATGTACAAGGTATACAGGCCTAGCTGACATCAATGACATACTGTACTACTATATAGAAAGCCCCTTGTAATGCAGAGCATTTCGGGCAAATTAGGTCAGTTTTGTCCCAGGATGCGACCCACACCAGTCGACTAACACCCAGGTACCCATTTTACTGATTGGGAACATAGACAACCGGTGTAAGGAAACACATCCGATGTCTCAACCCCTTCGCTGGGAATTGAACCCAGACCCTTACTGTGTGAAGCGAGAGCTTTTGCCACCAGGCCACGGGGTAATTTGGCCAATTTTATAAAAAAATAAAAAAGCCCAAAATAAATACTGTAGGCATTCCAGCCACTAAAGCAACATTTTTCTCTGTTCATTATTCAGATCTCCAGGTCTCTCCTATATTATGCTTGTTCTCTATTTTTAATTCATCATACTAAAAACAAAGTCTTACCCTATTTCTTGGATAATAAAATATAAACACGAATGAGTGGTTATGGTAGAGATCATCCCTATTTCAGTAGTATGTCTTTCATTATATTAACCGATATCAAGCAACACCTCAAATTTGCTATTTTAAACCAAACACAAGGTCAGACGTTTGCTTCTTCCATCATGTATCACGTGGAGCAAAATTATTTTTATACCATGAATACTCACTGCACAGACCCAGTCTCTCAGGTCTAGGCCAAAATTTACTGCTCACAGTGTATTTGAGGTAGTGGTTAAAATGTAGATCTACATGAGTGAAGCTGGCAGGAGACAGTGAAAGGATTAAACAATTGAACCCTCTCAGGTGATGACAGGGAGGAGTAGTAGGGTGTACAGTATTTAATATGATACTGCTCAAGTCTGGCTACCTGGTTTCCCTGAATCCCTTTATAAATGTTACCTAGCTCACACTCCAACAGCATGTCAAATCATAAACATTTGCCTCCACTCACTCTTATCTAACATGCTCACACACCTGTTGCATGTCCAAGCCCTTTGCATACAAAACCTTTACCTCCAACTTTTCCTAGGGCAATACCCACCCTGCCTTCCTTCCACTACAGATTTATACATCCTCCAAATCATCCTATTTTTCTCCTTCCTCTCTTACTGTCTAAACCACCTCGACAGCCTATCCTCAGCCCTCTGGATAACACTATGCAAAAATGCAATGCACATAAAGGGCCCGAAGACCTGGAATTCATTACCTAAACTGGTAAAGGATCCCCTGACTATGTAGTACTTATAAATTTAGGACTTGGCTTAAAAATCATCTCGATCTCAATACTAACCAAACCAACCAAAACAACTTCTAATCAGTTATATTATATTATATGACCTCTAGTCTATTAAACATCTGCCAATCCATGAAATATTACTGCTTGAACCATTAATTGTAATATTGTTTTTATGTGCAACTTAAAGATTATTATTCTCATAAACCTCCACCTTGACTACCTTGCATTAGTATTAAGGTTAAATAAAGAACTTACTATGAATTATCTACATAATATTCACACAACACATTGCCCTCAGACATGATATTTCCACTACCTCCAGCCTTCTGGCTGCAACATTCATAACCCATGCTTCACACCCATATAAGAGTTTTGGTACCACTATACTCTCATTCATTTCCCTTATGTTGAAAATGGTATAAAATACTGACAAGATAATGATTAAGACACATGTGCAACAGTTGGGATTCTTTATCGTTGGAACGTTTAGCCTACACAGTAGGCTTCTTCAGTCAAATACAAAGGTAGCAGGTGTAGTAGTAAAATAAAGATATATAATATAATCAGTCCATCAACCTTGGAGAAATAATATTTGAGGTTGTCAATCCCTCAGCCTTGAGAAGAGTTCAGCTCCATGGTCTGGAATGATATCGGTCAAGGCATGGAGCTGACTAGACCATCGTATTTGACTGAAGAAGCCTACTGTGTAGGCGAAACGTTTCAACAATAAAGATACTTAACTGTTGCACATGTGTCTTGATCATCATTTCCCTTTTTGCCTTCTTTCTCTGTCTATACATGTGCCTCAGTGCACCACCCACCTTTGTCACCTCATCAATTCTATGGCTTACCTTCTTTCACAGACTTGTCAGCCGACAAGTCCACTCCCAAATATCTGAACACATTCACTTCCTCCATACTCCTTCCTTCTAATCTGATATCTAGTCTTTCATTACCTAATTTTTTTGTTACCCTTATCACCTTGCTCTTTCTTATATTCACTTTCAATTTCCTCCTTTTACATACCCTCTCAAATTTGTCCACCAACCTCTGCACTTCCTTTCAGAATCTTCCAAAAGCACAGTGTCATCAGCAAAAAGCAACTGTGACAACTACTACTTTATATTAGATTCTATATACAGTGGTCCTTCGGTTTTTGCCGAAAATTCGTTCCAGAATGCTGCTCAAGTGCCATTACCGAACGAATTTACTTCCTTAAGAAATAATGTCACGTAGGTTAGTCTATTTCAGACCCCCAAAAATACACTTGCAACAGCACTTACGAAAATACACTTACATAAATGTTCGAGTTTGGAGATGCACGAAAACCGAGGGACCACTGTACAGTGGTACCCCGAGTTTCGGCCACCTCCCAACTCGAACAATTATGTAAGTGCATTATTGTAAGTGCTTTTTTAAGTGTATTTTTGGGGTCTGAAACTGACTAATCTAATTTACATTATTCCTTATGGGAACAAATTTGTTCGGTAACAGCACTTGAACAGCCTCCTGGATCAAATTATGGCCAAAATTCGGGGTTCCACTGTATATATTTTAATGGGAGCAAGGGGCTAGTAACCCCTTCTCCTGTATAAATTACTAAATTTGGAAAGAAAGACTTTTGTTTTTCTTTTTGGGTCACTCTGCCTCGGTGGGATATGGCAGGTTTGAAAAAAAAAAATTATATATTTTAATTCTACACCTCTTCCTAACACTCCAGCATTCGCTTGTTTCACAGCCCCATGTATAAATATGTTAAAAACTCTTAACTGTTTTCAGTAATCTACCAGCATCTGCCACATTGCTCACCTATCATATAACTTTTCTAAATCCATAAATGCATCAAAAACTTTCTTACCCTTAATGCTTCAATGTAAACACTTGGTCTACACATCCCCCTACCCTTCCTAAAACCACTTTGTTCCTCTGCGATACTGCTCTTCGTCTTACTCTTAACCCTTTCAGGGTTTCGGCCGTACTAGTACAGCTTACGCACCAGGGTTTTGCCGTACTAGTACGCCTAAATTCTAGCGCCCTCAAATCAAGCAGAAACAGGCTGGTAGGCCTAGATGTGAGAGAATGGGTCTGTGCAGTCAGTGTGTGCAGTATAAAAAAAATACTGCACCACAGTGCATAACGAGGAAAAAAAAATGACCATGTTTTTGGTTTAACCCTTTCGGGGTCGGTGCCGTACTAGTACGTTTTACGAGCAGGGGTTGGTGCCGTACTAGTACGCGTAAATTCTAGCGGCTTCAAATTAAGCGGGAAACAGCTGGTAGGCCTAGGGATGAGAGAATGGGTCTGCGTGGTCAGTGTGCGCAGTAGGAAAAAAATCGGGCACCCAGTGGTGCATTGTGGGAACACCATTTCAGTACACCTTCTCCACCATGCCTCGCAGCAAGAAACACCTTACTCCTCGGCGAATTGGGACACTTTTATTCATCAGTGACAGTTCTAACAGTGATGGGGGTGTTAGTGAAGGTGACTTTCAAGGTTTTGAGGTGGTTGTGACCGAAACTAGTGACCATAATACCGGTATAAGTGAGGAAAACCCAGACGACCCACAGCCGTCCACCTCTGGTGCTGTGGCGTCTTGTTCACGGCCAGTTGTACCAGAACGAAGGCGGAAACTCCTATTTTCTAATGTCCCAGACTCAGATGTGAGCAATGGTGATGATACTGATAGTGACTATGAACTCCAAGCCCTTCGAAATAGTTCCAGTAGCGTGAGTGAAGAGGAATATTCACCAGTGAAGCGTCAGTATATACGACGGTATATGCGCTCTGGTAGTGTGCCATATGCTCTTCCAAGGGTTAGGAGTACATCTCGGAGTACATCCCGTGGGCGTACAACAGGAAGTGATAGTGAAAATGATGATGATAGCATTGCAATTGGTATGAGAAATGTGCATGCAACTGGTGGTGGTGGTGTGGGCGCGAGGCACCAGCAGTGGACCATGCTGGCACCCACGCCGCTGACTCAGCTCAGTTACAACAAAGGCAACCCTCACCCACCCACCAACCCCCACAACCACAACCTCCACTTCCACAACCCCCACAACCACCTGTAAATATCCAGTACCCACCAGCAGACCGCACCTGGGATTGGCAGGAAGCTGACAATTTTATTCCCAATCCCCATCAGTTTGATGAAAGTCACAGTGGATTACGCCCATCTTGTCCACTTGGGAACAATGCCACTGAACTGGAATGTTTCCAGTTATTCTTTGACGAACCCCTGATAGACATTATTATCAGAGAAAGCAACAGATACTGCGATTACACAATGGCAAACACGATTCTTTCACCAAAATCACGTCTACACCAGTGGAAGGAGACAACTGTGGCAGAGATGTATCTTTTCTTTGCCACAATAATGCTTATGCCGCATGTTTATAAACACCGTATCAAATCATATTGGTCAACAGACAGATTGATTGCAACACCAGCTTTCAGTGATATTATACCAGTGAATCGATTTGTGCTATTTCTACGCATGTTGCATTTTTCGGACAAAACCAGGCCTGACAGATCCGACAGGTTATATAAGATTAGGAATGTGTTTCTGTATCTGAAAGAGAAGTTCAATATGTATTTTTATCCCTTCAGGAAGCTTGTTATTGACGAGTCACTGATTCTGTTCAAAGGTAGACTGTCATTCAAGCAGTATATACCAAGCAAGAGGAAACGCTTTGGTATAAAGTTGTTTGTGCTTTGTGATTGCTACAGTGGTATTGTATTGGATATTATTGTGTACACTGGAAGTAATACATTGAAAGATACCAGGAAGTTACTGGGTATCTCTGGTGATGTGGTTAGAACAATGATGGAACCATATCTTGGTAAGGGGCATATATTATATACTGATAACTGGTACACAAGCCCCTCCCTCAGTGATTTTTTGCGAGTGAACTTGACAGATGTGTGCGGTACAGTGCGTGCAAATCGTAAGCATATGCCTAGGTTCAGTGCTGGCACTCGTAGAGGTGAGGTGCAGGCGTTTGCTGCCAATGATATCATGGCATTTCGGTGGCATGACAAACGAGATGTCACACTGTTGTCATCAATTCACCCTAATGAAATGGCAGACAGTGGCAGGGTGAATAGAGAGACCGATGAACCCATTCTAAAACCTGCAGCTGTGATGGACTACACTCTCAATATGCGTTCAGTGGACAAATGTGACATGCAGATTGGGTTTGCTGATTGTGTTAGAAAGAGTTATAAGTGGTACATAAAACTCTTTTTCACACTCTGGACATTTCCATGCTCAATGCTTATAATGTTTATAAGTTGAAGACCACAAACAAACCACCATATGGCGAATTTTGTTTGTCTGTTATCAGGCAAATAATCACCAAGTACCAAGAAACACCACCTGCAATAGAAAACCGCCCACGAAATTACCAACAACTACCCTCTCGTCTGAGGCTTGGTGGTGAACACTTCCTAACAAAACTGCCTGCTACTGCTTGCAAAAAAAAGGCTCAGAAGAAGTGTTATGTCTGTGCACATACAAAAAGACGCCCACAGCAACGCAAAGACACTCGTTTTATGTGTGTGGAATGTGAAACACCATTGTGCATGGAACCATGTTTCAGAGACTTCCACAGGCTGCAGAACTTCTAGAAACATCTGCAGTGACTCAATATGTGTATATATATGATTGAACAATAGTTATAAACATAATTGTACATTGTACATTGTTGTAAATATGTTTTGTAAACAAACTAGTGATAACAAACTTTGTGGCATTATTTTATAAGAAATAGCGAGTGAATATTTGAAAAAAAGCACTTATATTGGTCTCACAGTCCATAAAAGTTATTTGAAAAAAAAAAATTAAATTTCATAAGAAAATAACTTAAAAAAAAAAAAAAACGATTACCGGCCAACCGGAAGCCGCCGATGTTGCCGTCACCGGATCATTTTGGGTCAACTTGAATCCTCCATATCTCCGTAAGTATTGATCGCAAAATTTTTTTGTTTAGCTATTTAGATTCAGAAAAAAAAAAACTATCATTTCATAAGAAAAAATAATTTTTTTTTTTCCGAATATTTTTCGACCCCAGGAACACTTTCCTCAGAAGGCCTGTCGACCCCCAAAGGGTTAAAGCAGCGACTTTGCAGTCTATTTTCGTATGGTATTTATGCTTGTATTCTCGTTTTCTTGGTCTCATTTGATATAATGGATGATATATTACAGAAATAGAGATACTTTTGATTGGTTTCACGATGACAAGTACCTTGAAACTGAGCGCAAAGTAGCGAAAATGTTCGATTTTTTCCGATGTTCAAGAGTAAACAAATCACGCCATGCATCCAATACACATCAACTGGCGAGTCTAATATTCTTGCACAAGTGCGCTGATATTATTTATACATAACAGTAAATCTTCTATTTTTTGTGAGAATAAAAATTAAAAATGGAAAGCAAAAGTAATGTAAGAGGGGCCTAGAGACGTGACTAATGAACAGATAAAATGTTATTTGAGTGCCAGGAATGTCTGTCTCGTTTATTCTGGACCCTATTTTGAAATTGGCATCTTTTGAAATTTGTGTGAAATTGGCTAAATTGCCAATTTCTGACCACCTTATTGGGTAGTTGAAATCCGTAAATTGGTGGTTTCTTATACTCAATTGATATAACAATTGAAATTCTAGCGAAATAGCTATAATTTTAGTAGACTGAAACATTGGAATTTGCCGAAAATAGGGCTCAAAGTGGGTGAAATCGCCGATGCGTAAATATCATCGATACCACTAACTTCGTGAGAGCATAATTCCGTTAGTTTTCCATCAAATTTCATAATTTTGGTGTCGTTATGATTGGAAAAAGATTCTCTATCATTTCTTAAGAAAAAATAATTTTTTTTTTCCGAAAAATTTGCGACCCTGAGAACGAGTTTGGGAGAGGGCCTCGCAACCCTGAAAGGGTTAATTCTTTCAATAATACCCATACCATAAACTTTACCAAGTATACTCAACAGGTTTATTCCCTTATAATTACTGTATTACACTTCTCCATCGGGAGGTGGAAAAGAATTCTTCCTCCATAAGCAATGTGTCGTAATAGGCGACTAAAATGCCAGGAACAAGGGGCTAGTAACCCCCTTCTCCTTTCGTTTTTCTTCTTAGGTCACCCCGCCTCGGTGGGGGAGAGCCAGTGCGTTGAAAAAAAAATTCTCAACACTCTCTCGTCTCCTTTTCCTTTATACAAAGGAAGTATACATGCTCTCTGCCAATCCCTTGGTACCTTCCTCTCCTTCATACATTAGTGAACAAAAGCACTAATCACTACAAAATTATATCCCCCCATCTGCTATTAACATTTTGGTCTTGATTCCATCAATTCCAGCTGCTTTGCCCCCTTTTTATTTTGGCCACTGCCTCATGCACCTCCCCCACATTCACATCTTGCTTTTCTTCACTCCTAAAAAATGTTATACGTCCCTGGCCAATGCATGAAATCACAGCTGCCCTCTCTTTATCAGCAATTAACATTTCCTCAAAATAGTCCCTCCATCTTCCCAATACCTACAACTCTCCATGTAATAACTCTCATCTTCTGTTTTTAACTATTAAAGCCATCCTTTCCCCAGGCTTTCTCAGCCTATTAATCTCACCTCAAAACTTTTTCAAATTCTCAGCACCTGTCATGTATAAATATTACCCTCATTATCCTCACACTAACTGGTGGTACAGAGGATATGATAATACAGCAAGTGTTGAGTACTAATGCAGGACACAACTGATATAGTCCCATCTGTGGAGATCTGTGAGGTGATAAACATTGTAAACATTATCTGGCTTTTTTAGGAGTGGAAGCGGTCGTTAATAAGTTCCTTGACCTCATACTCCATAAACACTAATACATTACCTATACAGTGGTCCCTCGGTTTTCATGCATCTCCAAACTCGAACATTTATGTAAGTGTATTTTCTTAAGTGCTGTTGCAAGTGTATTTTTGGGGGTCTGAAATAGACTAACCTAGGTGACATTATTTCTTAAGGAAGTAAATTCGTTCGGTAATGGCACTTGAGCAGCATTCTGGAACAAATTTTCGGCGAAAACTGAGGGACCACTGTATTTCAAAATCCATAATAAAAAGGTGTTTATAAATACAGGAGGGCCCCACTTTACAGTGTTTTGCTAATACAGCAGTTTTCAATTACAGTGGAACCCCGAGTTTCAACCATAATTCAATCCAGGAGGCTGTTCAAGTGCCGTTACCGAACGAATTTGTTCCCATAAGAAATAATGTAAATTGGATTAGTCCGTTTCAGACCCCCAAAAATACACTTACAAAAGCACTTACAATAATACACTCACATAACTGTTCAAGTTGGGAGGTGGCCGAAACTCGGGGTACAAGCGTATACCCATTCTTCATTTATTCAGGCTACCTACACTAAGTATATTCACCATTCACTATAAGTACAAAAATATTTTAAGGTAAGTAATGTGTGTAATGTACATATATGCATTTTTAGGCATAGCTCTAGTGCTCACTTAATATATACTAGTCTAAACATGTTATCAGGCTTTATATGCATTTAAATGTGAGAAAAGGCTATGTTTCCCTTTACAGTGATTTTTGGTTTACAGCGGTAGACTGGAATATAACTTGCTGTATAAGTGGGGCTCTCCTGTAAGTAGGAAAGCTATTACAATCAGAATACAAAAAGAAAATGCAAATGAATATAATATTATTGTCTGACTACCTCTGGTATGTAGAACTGTAGCATATTCTGAACACCATTCTTGAGTGTAACAACAGAGGAAGACATCCAGTGCATGAACCCATCATCTGAAACAAAACACTAATACTATAAAATTCAACTATTAAAAGTAATATTTTTCTCATAATCTTCACTTCTCCTTCCAACTCTTTTCTTGCATTTCACTTAAGATATTCCAACACTCCCTCCTTCCTCTTTGATCTGTTTGTCTCTTCTCTCTTCTTGTTATATACAGTACTGTATATGCAAGGCTTTACTTTCCTGCTCCCCCCATCTGCTGTATCTATTCTCTCTATTCTTTTGCTTCATGTAACATATTTTGGCACTTTTATTTCTTGTCCAGATATAAAAAAAAATATTTGAAATACATGTATAAAATTGCTAGAGATACATACAGTTGTTACTACTGCATCAGGAAAATCTAATTTAGACCTTACCACACATGATGACAATCAACAAGTGATGATGCCCCAGGAAGTCATGTAATAAGAGCACATGGAGATACACCATAACAATCAATCTTCTTGTGATTTATAGTAATATGTGTATAGTGAAAGCAAGTTAAGTGATGTGTACAACTATGCAGCACTGTGTAATGGATACTCATTGTTAGTTAAGGCACACCATATATAGTACAGCATACTGTGCCAAAGAAGACAGTGAAGCTGAGAGGTAAGTGCCAATACAGTGGAATCTCAGTGTTCAAACACACCGGCTCTTGAATGAACCGTAGTCCGAACAATTTTGTTCAGAAAAAACTGACCCAGTTTTTGAATGCTTTTCTGGCTTGTTTAAAATTCATTTGTAAAAACTATACATGAAAGACCTCTGACACTGACTTAACTCTCAGAGACTTTTGGAAGAGCCATTTCAACATCCTCCAGTGTGCGGGGCTGATAATTAATGCCTGAGAAATACTGTTTTGGACATCAAACTTTTCGCAGTTCGAACACCACCTACTAACCAATTAAGTTCAAACACCAAGGTTCCACTGTATTAGCTCTAATGTGAACAAGTGTTTTGTAAGGACATTTAGTATTGTTAAAAGTGCACAAAGCAGTTGCAAAGTGTATTGTGAATTCACTTATTAGCCTGCTCAGTTTAGCAAGAAATGATTTATGTGAGGGATACTAGTGATGAAACTCATGCTATACTAAACCACAAAACATAATCTATGTTGAAAATGTTGCTACAGTAGTGCTCTTATTCACTTAATAAAGATGTCACTGTTTTGACTCTCAGAGATTTTTAGCCATCCACTTTTTCAAAAATTCTCTCCATATCAGCTGTTCCTCATAAGACTACAGTACGTATATTAACTGGAGTTTTGGGCCCTGTGCAGGCAGCAAGTGTACAGATGAATATAAACTAAAGAGAAGATTAATGATAATATAGACTAGTTACTGAGAACAGGATGACCAAGTGATAGTACAAATCTAGGGTAAAAGGAAGGGTAGGAAGTCATCCCAGGAAGAGATGGAGGCGGGGTGTGAAGGAGCATCCAGCAGGCATGTTAGATCAAGCGAGTGGAGACAAGCGTGGTAGTCAACTGGTGTGCGTCACATCCTGGGGACAAAACTGACCTAATTTGCCTGAAATGCTCTGCATAACAAGGGGATTTCTATTATAGTAATATGTCACTGATGTCAGCTAGGCCTGTATACCTTGTACACATACTTGTAAAAATAAAGATTACAGTGGTCCCTCAGTTTTCGTGCATCTCCAAACTCGAACATTTATGTACAGTGGACCCTCGGTTAACGAATACCCCGGAAATCGTGCAATTATGTAAGTATAATTTTGTAAGTTCTTGTGGAAGTGTAGTTTTGGGGGTCTGAAATAGACTAACCTACATGACATTATTTCTTAAGGACGTAAATTCGTTCGGTAATGGCACTTGAGCAGGCTTCTGCAATGAATTTTTTTCGTTAACCGAGGGTCCACTGTAAGTGTATTTTCGTAAGTGCTGTTGCAAGTGTATTTTTGGGGGTCTGAAATAGACTAACCTACGTAACATTATTTCTTAAGGAAGTAAATTCGTTCAGTAATGGCACTTGAGCAGCATTCTGGGACCACTGTATTATTATTAACATGAAGGGATTTAATGAAATCATTTAGCCACATTGCCACATTAGAGAGAGGGATTATGGAAGAAGTAAATGTTTTCAGATATTTGGGAGTTGACGTGTCAGCGGATGGGTTTATGAAGGATGAGGTTAACCATAGAACTGATGAAGGAAAAAAGGTGAGTGGTGCGTTGAGGTATCTGTGGAGACAAAAAACGTTATCCATGGAGGCAAAGAAGGGAATGTACGAAAGTATAGTGGTACCAACACTCTTATATGGGTGTGAAGCATGGGTTGCAAATGCTGCAGCAAGGAGGAGGTTGGAGGCAGTGGAGATGTCCTGTCTAAGGGCAATGTGTGGTGTAAATATTATGCAGAAAATTCGGAATGTGGAAATTAGGAGAAGGTGTGGAGTTACTAAAAGTATTTGTCAGAGGGCTGAAGAGGGGCTGTTGAGGTGGTTTGGTCATTTAGAGAGAATGGATCAAAGTAGAATGACTTGGAGAGCGTATAAATCTGTAGGGGAAGGAAGGCGGAGTAGGGGTCGTCCTAGAAAAGGTTGGAGGGAGGGGGTAAAGGAGGTTTTGTGGGCGAGGGGCTTGGACTTCCAGCAAGCATGTGTGAGCGTGTTAGATAGGAGTGAATGGAGACGAATGGTTTTTGGGACATGACGATCTGTTGGAGTGTGAGCAGGGTAACATTTTGTGAAGGGATTCAGGGAAACCAGTTAATTGATTTAGTTGGACTTGAGTCCTGGAAATGGGAAGTACAATGCCTGCACTTTAAAGGAGGGGTCTGGGATAGTGACAGCTGGGAGGGACTATTCTCAGCTGACGTATCTAAGCACCTCTGCAAAGACAGTGATTATGTATGAGTGTGGTGAAAGTGTTGAATGATGATGAAAGTATTTTCTTTTTGGGGATTTTCTTTTTTTTTGGGTCACCCTGCCTCGGTGGGAGACGGCCGACTTGTTGAAGAAATTTTTTTTTTTAGCCAAACCCGAGTCTTGGAGATGGGAAGTATAGCACCGGTATTCAAAAGAGATAAAGATGTTGCAGTCTGCAGGGTCATTTGAATTGTAATGTCCATGCACTTCTGGCAAGACAGCTATTGAATGAAGGAAGGTGACTTATTTTTTTTCACCCTTTCTTGGTGGGAGAGGTCCTAAACACAAATAATAATAATAATAATAATAATAATAATAATAATAATAATAATATAATAATATTTTTATTTCGTTGCAAGTTACACGTATACATAGTTATTGGTAGTTACAATTATAAAACTGTAATGCAAGGAGAGCCACTGGCATGCCATGGCATTAGGGGCAGCTTATTCTAAAGACTTATTCACTAAATACTTAGTACTGGAGAAATTGATTGAGTTTATTCTAGTTATATATTATTTCAAATTACAATATGATTATACATACTATTAAAAGACAATACTAGAGAAATTGGTTGAGTTTATTCTAGTTGTATATTTTATTTCAAGTTACAATATGTTGATGCTATACTAGTAAAATAACAATACTAGAGAAATTTATTGAGTTTCTTCTAGTTATATATTTTTTTTAAAATTAACAAAATGATGATGCTATACTATTTTAAATGACAATATGATATGAAATTGCAACAAGTGTTAAGGAGGATGACAATATAAAACTGAGATTATCTTAAGTAAAATAACATTGGGTTTGAAAGTTGTTACAGTATGAGTATTTAGTATAGGGTGAGTAGGTGATTTTTGAGAAGAGTCTTGAATTGATTTTCCGACAAGGTTAACTTAATATTTACTGGTAATGAATTCCAGATTCTGGGGCCCTTTATGTGCATAGAATTTTTACATTGGTTAGTATGGACTCAGGGTATGTCAAATAGTGATCTGTGTCTTGTGTCATGGTCGTGGGACCTATTAGAGTTGTTGAGGAGAATTTTGAGCAGAGGGTTGATATTAGCATGTAGAGTTTTATGTATGTAGAAGGCACATGAATAGGTATGAATATTTTTTACGGTGAGTAGTTTTAAAGTTTTGAATATAGGTGGAGTATGCTGTCTAGAGTGGGAATTTGTTATCATCTTGACTGCAGCCTTTTGCTGGGTTATGAGTGGTCTAAGGCGATTTAATGTTGTTGAGCCCAATGCACAGATTCCATAGGTGAGATAAGGGTAGATAAGAGAATGATATAGTGCAATGAGAGCTGGTTGTGGCACATAATAGCGTATCTTTGATATTACGTATACCTACTGTCTTTGAGATTTTCTTGGAAATATGTTGTATGTGTGTTTGGAATTTAAGACTACTATCAAGGTGGATTCCTAGGAATTTTCCCTCTGAGTCTTGTGATGGGTGAACCATTGAGCGTTATGTTAAGTGGAACATTTGTGGCTTTGTTTCCAAACTGAATGAAGTAGGTCTTGTCAGTATTGAGAGTAAGCTTATTTGTCTTCATCCATGTTGATATTTTCTGTAATTCGGCATTAACAGTGTTGGCTAGTATGACTGGATTTGGGTGAGAGAAGACATATGTTGTGTCATCTGCAAATAATATGGGTTTGAGTAGTTGTGATGCATTCGGTAGGTCGTTTATGTAAATGAGGAATAGGAGTGGCCCCAGGACACTTCCTTGAGGGACTCCGACTGTAATTTGTTGTGTGGAAGAGTTCTCTCCATTTGTGTACACGTACTGGCTTCTGTTGCTAAGGTACGACTTTAGGTAGGTGAGTGGGTGCCCCCTAATACCATAGTGCGCTTATTTTGTGAGCAATAAATCATGGTCGACTGTATCAAAACATACTAATATATTCTGTACTACCTTAAGATAAACTATTCCATCATCAAATCCCTGGAAAAGAATATCACCACCATCTTCTTGTACTGTGGGACGAATGCGAGTGTCAAGAAGTTCCTTAATCATCGCTACTGTCTCATCATCATCCTCGTCACATCCAGCTGTAAATGTAACATTGCTGTAAACAGATTGTAACATACAATACTGCATATAAATTCAAAATTTATCATAATCCAGACATAAACCATCTACATATAAATTTCCTTGAAATACGTACATCCAGTTTATAACCATATCAGCAAGTCTTGTGTAAAATAAAAATTACATATGAATAATATGGAGACTAATGATTTGAGAAAATGACATGCTTGACTTTTTTTCATATGTATTAAATACAGTGGACCCCTGGTTTTCGTAATTAATTCGTTCCAGAATGCTGTTCAAGTGCCATTACCAAACGAATTTGTTCCCATAAGGAATAACGTAAATTAAATTAGTCCTTTTAGACCCCCAGAAATACACTTACAAAAGCACTTACAAAAATACACTTACATAATTGTTCGAGTTTGGAGCATTACGAACACCAGGGGTCCACTGTATATACAAATTTTCTTTAGAACACAAATCACTTAAACACAATCCCAGTGAGGTCTACCCCATATCCCAAAAACCCAGTCTTCAGTACCTTAATACATGCAAAAGGAACAGCATAGAGTGCTGCATAAATTTGTGATGTGGTTTAATATTTGCAATAATGATTTGAAATGAATGAGAAGATGCATTCAAAAGTTATTACAATTTCTTCCGTAAAAATGACAATTGGCACCTACACAGCCTAAAACCAATCCAAACTTTTCACTAAGTTGAAAGTTTAAAGCTAACCAGAAAAAGCATTCTCTAGTTATTAAACAGAATCCAAAAACCCTAATTGTTTAATAAAGCTGGCAAATTAGAACTTACATAGTCCAATAACCACCTGATTCTTCCTCTAAGCAAAATACACTGACACGTAGTTTGGAGATTAGGAGGTGCAGGATTACCACAACTATTATCCAGACGGCTGAGGAGGGATTATTGAGGTGGTTCAGACATGTAGAGAGGATTGAACAAAATAGAATGACTTTGAGAGTGTATAAATCTGTAGTGGAGGGAAGGCGGGGTAGGGAGGGGATAAAGGAGGTTTTGTGTACGAGGGGCGAGGGGCTTGGACTTCCATCAAGCATGTGTGAGCATGCTTGCTGGCCATCCCATGCCAAAGAAGGGTGACCCAAGGGAGAAAACATAGTCACCATCATTAATTATATCCCTTTCTTTCAAGAAATGTACTGACATCACAACTGATATTACCCTCAGACTATAACTTTCCCAACCCCTCCTTCAGAGTGGAGACAGTTAGCTGGACTCAAGTCCAGTTAACTGCTTTCTCTGAATTCCTTCATAAAAGTTACCTTGCTTACACTCCAACCACTATTATCATTTGCTGCCACTGTATGCTTAAAATGTTTAAGCATGTGAGTTAAGTGTATTTGTAATAATGTTGGTAGAATTATTGACAATATGTTAGGTAAAGGAGGTACAGTGGTACCTCGAGTTACGATGGTCCCCAAAATCGCCCTTTTATGTAAGTTTATTTTTTTAAATGCTTTTGTAAGTATATTTTTGGGGGTGTAAAAGGACTAGTCTATTTTACATTATTCCTTATGGGGATAAATTTGTTTGGTAATGGCACTTGAACAGCATTCTCGAACGAAAAAATATCGTAACTCGAGGTACCACTGTAGTAGGTTGGTAGACAGTAACTGCCCAGGGAGGTACTACAATCCTGCCAAGTGAGTGTGAAACAGAAGCCTGTAATTGTTTTACATGATAGGACTGCTGGTGACTTTTTTGTCTCATAAACATGCAAGGTTTCTGGTACGTCTTGCTATTTCTACTTACATTTAGCTCAACACTACACATGCATGTACAAGAATATATACACACACCTTTGTGGGTTTTCTTCTATTTTCTTACTAGTTCTTGTTTCTTTCCTCTTATCTCCATGAGGGAAGTGGAACAGAATTCTTCCTCCGTAAGCCATGCGTGTCAAAAGAGTCAACTAAAATGCCGGGAGCAAGGGGCTAGTAACCCCTTCTCCTGTATACATTACTAAATTTAACCCTTTGAGGGTCGAGAGGCCCTCTCCCAAACTTGTTCTCAGGGTCGAAAAATTTAAAAACCAAAAAAAAAAAAAAAAAAAAAAAAAATTCTTATGAAATGATAGAGAATCTTTTTCCAATCACAACGACACCAAAATTATGAAATTTGATTGAAAACTAATGAAATTATGCTCTCACGAAGTTAGCGGTATCAGCGATATTTACGCACCGGCGATTTCGCCCACTTTGAGTCTCATTTTCGGCAAATTACAATGTTTCAGTCTACTAAAATTATACCTATTTCGCTAGAATTCTATTTGTTCTATCAATTGAGTATAACAAACCCCAAATTTACTGATTTCAACTACCCAATAAGGTGGTCAGAAATTAGCAATTTGGCCAATTTCACACAAATTTCAAAAGATGCCAATTTCAAAATAGGGTCCAGAATAAATGAGACAGACATTCCTGGCACTAAAATAACATTTTATCTGTTCATTAGTCACATCTCCAGGCCAGTCTTACATTACTTTTGCTTTCCATTTTAATTTTTTTTTCTCACAAAAAAAAAAATAGAAGATTTACTGTTATGTATACAACTGCATCATTGTAAAAATGGTATAAATAATATCAGCGCACTTGTGCAAGAATATTAGACACACCAGTTGATGTGTATTGGACACATGGCCTGATTTATTTACTCTTGAACATCGACAAAAATCAAACATTTTCGCTACTTTGCGCTCAGTTTCAAGGTACTTGTCATCGTAAAACCAATCAAAATCATCACTATTTCTGTAATATATCTTCCATTCTATCAAATGAGACCAAGAAAACCAGAATACAACCATAAATACTATACGAAAATACACCCGAAAGTCGCTGTTTTAATCCAAAAAAACGGTCAGTTTTTTTTTCTCATTATGCACTGCGTGCTTCAGGATTTTTTTTATACTGCGCACACTGACCATGCAGACCCATTCTTTCATATGTAGGCCTGCCAGCTTTCTTCCACCAGATTTGAAGGTGCTAGAATTTATGAGTACAAGTACGTGACCAACCCTGGCTGCAATGACGTACTAGTACGTGACTGACCCTCAAAGGGTTAAAAGGCGAAAAAAAAAAAAAAAAAAAAAAAAAAAAAAAAAAATTTTGATTACTTCATCTACAAATCAGAAAGAAAACAATACAACCATAAATACTATACGAAAATACAGAAGTCCTTTTTACCGAAAAAGATATTCTATTATGCACTGCGTGCTTCGGATTGTTATACTGGAACTGACCATGAGCCCTTCTTTCAATGGGAGGCCTGGCAGCTTCGTTCCCAGATAGGTGCTAGAAATTTAGGTCAGTACGTTCCACCCTGGGAATTGTACTAGTCGTCTGCCCTCAAGTTAAAATGGGAAACTCTGTTTTCTTGTTGGCCACCTACCTCGTGGAATACAGCTGGTTTGTTGAAAGAAGAAGAATTTAGGTAAATGACATCAAACATAACATTTTGTGGACGTTTCACTTCCAGGAGCCATTATGGCTTGACAAAACTCCTGAAGAGGAAAACATTGCCACAATAAAATGACTCATTAGTTACATGTGTCCTTTTACCTGACATTAGAAGATATCTACTGATTAATACTTAATAAACATTTAGTTGTAAACTGTAAGAACCAGTTTAACTTACACTAATTAGAAGCACTGTCCTCAGAAATATTTCACTGGGACCTTTTGGATTAGTAGCCCAGTATGATCACCACTGCACTCTTGTTCACTTACCATGTTCACTTTCTGCTTGATCAATTTCATGAATGACTGGTAAGCCAGATGCAAAGAAGTCCATGATGACAGCAAAAGTCTCTGGTTTAATAGTTCGCCATTCTGCTGTATCCTCCTCCTGTTGTGGCAAATAAAATAACTCACCTGCTATAGGGAAGCAATACAAAATTAAAACAAAAATATCCAACTTGAGTAGAAAAATATGTAGTAATTTTTTTTAACAATAGCATATTATTCCTTTAGTTTGATTGTTCCTTAATCATTGCACAAGTTTTGCTGATCTTCTTTGTATCCTAAGTCGTTTATATAATTATGGGACCATAAATAGACAGCATATTAAAGGTTATGCCCGAGAAAACTGTCAATAATGTTTACGGTGTTTTAGGCTAAGAACAAGCTTCTATCACTGCTGAAATTATCAAGGAGGTTCCTTGCCATGGTGAAGAGCTCTTGATTTGAAGAATTAGACCTTTTGGTCTTCCTCTTAAGACCAACATCTTCAAGAGGGGCTCCTTGGCACGGTGAAGAGGCTCTTGGTCTGAGGAATTAGACCTTTTGGTCTCCTTTCTCAAACTGAACCTAATTACCCCAAATCCATAGTCAATAAAATAAAAGAGCAGTAGTTTTTTTTTTTATTAACACATTGGCCGTTTCCCACCAAGGCAGGGTGGCCCGAAAAAGAAAAACTTTTATCATCACTCACTCCATCACTGTCCTGCCAGAGGCATGCTTACACTACAGCTACAAAACTGCAACATTAACACCCCTCCGTCAGAGTGCTGGCACTGTACTTCCCATCTCCAGGAATCAAGTCTGGCCTGCCGGTTTCCCTGAAACCCTTCATATATGTTACCTTGCTTACACTCCAACAGCACGTCAAATACTAAAAACCATTTGTCTCCATTCGCTCCTATCTAACATGCTCACGCACGCTTGCTGAAAGTCCAAGCCCCTTGCACACAAAACCTCCTTTACCCCCCTCCCTCCAACCTTTCCTAGGCCGACCCCTACCCTGCCTTCCCTCCACTACAGATTTATACACTCTCAAAGTCATTCTATTTTGTTCCATCCTCTCAACATGTCCAAAACCATCTCAACCCCTCCTCAGTTTATACTCAAGAAATTCAATCCATGATATAGTGTGGCCAGGTAAAGCTGATCAAGGGCTTTGACTACAGCACACATCATGCCAGTGTATAGTAGTAATACTACTCTATCTACTGTTTACAAAGAAATCCTAAGTGGTAATATTTTCTAGATTTAATTTCCATATTTTACTAATAGATGTAGAATTTATAATGTATAATGCATAATGGGGCTGGTGACCTAGCCATCCAGATGTGTGTGTAATGTAAAACTTTTATTGGTCACATTTCTCATGCCACGAGCTTTATCAAGGCTGTATTTGTGATACAGCCTCTCCTCGCTTAGCGATGTATTCATTTACCGATGCCTCGGACTTACGATGGGCTCTCTGACCAGTATTCATACCTTAATAATGTATATTAGAGCTGATTTCCTCTATTCTGTTTATTTAAATATAGTACAGTACACTACTGTATAAACATTTAAAATTATACCAGAAATGTTATAAATGGTACAAAGGTGACATTAAAACAATATCAAAGATGGATGACACAAACTCACTACCATTATAGTATGCTCCTCACTTATCAACGAATTCATTTAACGACGTGGTCTTAGAACGGAACTCCGTCATTAGGTGAGGAGAGGTTGTATATACACACACCCCTCTGTGTTTTCTATTTTCTTACTAGTTCTTCTTCTGCTTTATTTCCTCTTATCTCCATGGGGAAGTGGAACAGAGTTCTTAATCTGTAAGCCATGTGTGTCGTAAGAGGCGGCTAAAATGCCGGGAGCAAGGGGCTAGTAACCCCTTCTCCTGTATATATTACAGTACTAAATGTAAAAGGAGAAACTTTTGTTTTTCCTTTTGGGCCACCCTGCCTCAGTGGGAAACGGCTGACGTGTTGAAAGAAAGAAAAATTACTGAAGCCACCCTGCTTCAGTGGGATATGGCCGGTGCATTGAAAGAAGAATATAGGAAGCTATGTTGAAAGGAACATGAAACAAATTAGGTGGGGAAAAATTGTACAAGAGTACAGATAAATAAAGTTAAACAGTTACAGATGAAGTCCTTTTCAATTATGAAAAATCAATGGAAAAACTGTATACGTATTCATGAAAAAGCAAGAGTGGGGAGCTATGGTGAAGAGCAGGGCTCTATTCTGTATGTATTACTAGCTCTTGTTTTGTAATGCAAGAAAATATTTATTGGGTTCAGTTTATTGTTTTCCCCTGTCTCGAATATTTCAATTATCTTGTATGATAATCTTTCTAGGTATCCTAGAATCAGATCCTTTTCTCAGTAACAAAGTATTAAACTCTCTGTATCAATTGTACTAACTAAATATTGAGGAAGCCTAGGGAACAAATGGATTTGACAGTTAAAAATAGGAGAGGAGAGTTATTAAATGGAGAGTTAGAGGTATCAGGAAGATGGAGGGAATATTTTGAGGAGTTGTTAAATGTTGATGAAGACAGGGAAGCTGTGATTTCATGTATAGGGCAAAGAGGAATAACATCTTGTAGGAGTGTGGAAGAGCCAGTTGTGAGTGTGGGGGAAGTTCGTGAGGCAATGGGTAGAATGAAAGGGGGTAAGGCAGCTGGGATAAAGATAGAAATGTTAAAAGCAGGCGGGGATATAGTTTTTGGAGTGGTTGGTGCTATTATTTAATAAATGTATGGAAGAGGGTAAGGTACCTAGGGACTGGCAGAGAGCGTGTATTGTTCCTTTGTATAAAGGCAAAGGGGACAAAAGAGAGTGCAAAAATTATAGGGGAATAAGTCTGTTGACTTAGCAAGGGGCTAGTAACCCCTTCTCCTGTATACGTATATTACTAAATGTAAAAGGAGAAACCTTCGTTTTTTCTTTTGGGCCACCCTGCCTCGGTGGGAAACGGCCGACGTGTTGAAAAAAGAAGAAAGTCTGTTGAGTATACCAGGTAAAGTGTATGGTAGAGTTATTATTGAAAGAATTAAGAGTAAGACGGAGAACAGGATAGCAGATGAACAAAGGGGCTTTAGTAAAGGTAGGGGGTGTGTAGACCAAGTGTTTACAGTGAAACATATAGGTATTTAGATAAGGGTAAAGAGGTTTTTGTGGCATTTATGGATTTGGAAAAGGCGTATGATAGGGTGGATAGGGGGGGCAATGTGGCAGATGTTGCAGGTGTATGGAATAGGAGGTAGGTTACTGAAAGCAGTGAAGAGCTTTTATGAGGATAGTGAGGCTCAGGTTAGTGTGTGTAGGAGAGAGGGAGATTATTTCCCAGTAAAAGTAGGCCTTAGACAAGGATGTGTGATGTCACCGTGGTTGTTCAATATATTTATAGATGGGGTTGTAAGAGAAGTGAATGTGAGGATCTTGGCAAGAGGTGTGGGGTTAAAGGACAAAGAATCAAATACAAAGTGGGAGTTGTCACAGTTGCTTTTTTTTGCTGATGACACTGTGCTTTTGGGAGATTCGGAAGAGAAGTTGCAGAGGTTGGTGGATGAATTTGGTAGGGTATGTAAAAGAAGAAAATTGAAAGTGAATATAGGAAAGAGTAAGGTGATGAGGATAACAAAAAGATTACGTGATGAAAGACTGGATATCAGATTGGAGGGAGAGGGTATGGAGGAGGTGAATGTATTCAGATATTTGGGAGTGGATATGTCAGCAGATGGGTCTATGAAGGATGAGGTGAATCATAGAAATGGTGAGGGAAAAAGGGTGAGTGGTGCACTTCAGAGTCTGTGGAGACAAAGAGCTTTGTCCATGGAAGTAAAGAGGGGAATGTATGAGAGCATAGTTATACCAACACTCGTATTTGGGTGTGAAGCATGGGTGATGAATGTTGCAACGAGAAGAAGGCTGGAGGCAGTGGAGATGTCATGTCTGAGGTCAATGTGTGGTGTGAATATAATGCAGAGAATTCGGAGTTTGGAAATTAGGAGGAGGTGCGGGATTACCAAAACTATTATCCAGAGGGCTGGGGAGGGGTTGTTGAGGTGGTTCGGACATGTAGAGAGAATTGAACGAAACAGAATGACTTCGAGAGTGTATAAATCTGTAGTGGAGGGAAGGCGGGGTAGGGGTCGGCCTAGGAAAGATTGGAGGGATGGGGTAAAAGAGGTTTTGTGTGCGAGGGGCTTGGATTTCCAGCAAGCATGCGTGAGCATATTTGATAGGAGTGAATGGAGACAAATGATCTTTAATACTTGACATGCTGTTGGAGTGTGAGCAAAGTAACATTTATGAAGGGATTCAGGGAAACCGGCAGGCCGGACTTGAGTCCTGGAGATGGGAAGTACAGTGTCTGCACTCTGAAGGAGGGGTGTTAATGTTGCAGTTTTATAACTGTAGTGTAAAGCACCCCTCTTGCAAGACAGTGATGGAGTGAATGATAATGAAAGTTTTTCTTTTTCGGGCCACCCTGCCTTGGTGGGAATCAGCTGATGTGTTAATAAAATAAAATAAAACTAAATATTAATAAATTGTAAAACTAGTGTGAAATGTGGTATTCACTTGCTCCACCTTTAATTTTGTTCCCATATATTTCTACCTCATCCTTTTCACTCCCATGACATAGGATTAATGTATGCAGCAATCACGACAAGAGGTTCTGCATTGGAAAAATGCTGAATAATGGGAAAAACAAAAATTATAATTTTTAATGAAGGCATTTACAGAAGCATAATAAACTTGCATTTTTTTTTAGCATGCTGGCCGTCTCTCACCGAGGCAGGTGACCAGAAAAAGAAACTTTTACCATCAGTCACACTACCAGTCTTGCCAGAGGAATGCAGATACAACTGTTTAGATGTCCATCCAAAGAGCAAATATCCCAAACCCTGGTGCAGGCACTGTACTTCCCACCTCCAGGAAACCTTACCTTTGTTATTGTAATAAAATCAGTTGCCAGGAAAACACCACGAACCCCTTCAACTCTAAACAGCAGCTTAGCTAATGGAGATTTCTGAGCTGCAGTGATGTTTGGAAAGTTTGCTGTACCTGACTCCAAGACCTGTAATATAATAATAAATCAGTAAGCAATGAGAGGCATAAAAGGCAGTACAATACAAAAACTTAAGAGTAATTGAATACAGTATGATAAAAAAAAGAAGTGTTTCATGTAAATATCAGACAAAATGAAAAAAAAAAGGACAAACCTTTACTCCTGGCAAAAACTTGAGAGAATTTGGATTAGGTGTTTCTTGAACTTTGATGAACATTGAGCATAGGAAAGTTTGAAAAAATGTCCTTTTGGTCTCCAGTTGGTGGTGCCTGGGTGCACATTGTAAGAGCTGAGCCTTCCTAATGAGGGTTATATTTTTGCTAGTGTAGTGGACTGGAGTGCTGTTTCAGAGGAAAAAAATACATGCTAGTTGATACACATCACAGGTGCTTTATTACAATAATACTTGACAAAAAATAATACTTTTACTTTTCAAAATAGAAATTATGGTATATTGCTCAATAATAATCCACATGGCCAGAAACTCAGAATAATAATTGGTCTGTATATTTTGATCCCCTTCTGGAATCCTCTTTGTTTATACAGAACAAATGAAAAGTAATATTCATGAAAAGTTATTCTGAACAATGATAAAAAAAAAATAAGACTGTGCGTTTCAATATTTCTTTAATACACACACACATTATACAATAGTCGTATACTGTAATGTACATAATGTATACAAAATGATTAATTGATTCATGAAAATACTACAATGCTATTTAAAACCTTTAAAATATTATTAAATATACAGTGGTCCCTCGATTAACGATCTTAATCCATTCCAGGAGCTAGACCTCAACACGAAAACTTCGTAATTCGAAACCATATTTCTGGTGGTCTGGTGGCTAAAGCTCTCGCTTCACACGGCGAGGGCCTGGGTTCGATTCCCAGCCAGGGCAGAAACATTGGGCGTGTTTCTTTACACCTGTTGTCTATGTTCCCCATCAGTAAAATGGGTACCTGGGTGTTAGTCGACTGGTGTGAGTCGCATCCTAGGACACTGACCTAATCTGCCCGAAATGCTCAGCATAACAAGGGACTTTCTATATAGTAGTATGTCAGTGATGTCAGCTAGGCTTGTATACCACGTACAGTGGACCCCCGAGTTTCGTAAGGTTCTTATTTCGTAAAAATCGTGTTTCGTAAGCTTTTTTCGATTTCGAGAATCGTAAACTGGCTCGTGTTTCGTAACGTATTAGACCTGTCTGCCTGCTCTGCGCAGGACGCCTGCCTGTGAAGCATTGTTTACCATTGAGAGGACATTACCCAGCGCGCTCTTTCAAACATTCACAATACATTTGGTGTCTTTTTTGGTGGTTTAGTGATTGTCACTGTGAAATAAGTCACCATGGGTCCAAAGAAGCTTCCTAGTGGCACCCCTGTGGTAGCATTCATGCAGGGAGTGTAGCATTCATGCAGGGAGTGTAGCAGGCATGCAGGGAGTTTAGCATTCATGCAGGGAGTTTAGCATTCATGCAGGGAGTTTAGCATTCATGCAGGGAGTTTAGCAGGCATGCAGGGAGTTTAGCAGGCATGCAGGGAGTGTAGCATTCATGCAGAAAGTTTAGCATTCATGCAGGGAGTTAAGCAATCATGCAGGGAGTTTAGCATTTATGTAGGGAGTGTAGCAGGCATGCAGGGAGTGTAGCAGGCATGCAGAGAGTGTAGCAGGCATGCAGGGAGTGGGGATTCCCCTTCGTAGAGGCTGAAGAATTCCTCCCCAACAAGTGTTTAATTGTGATGAAACAGGCCTGTTTTGGAAGAAAATGCCCAAGAGGACCTTCATTACTCATTACCTCATTACCCTATCTTCCAGATGCCTGCAACTCTTCAATAAAGGTAAGTAAATGTATATATATATGTATTGTTTTTAATTATTTTGTATGTGAATATTTTTTTGTGGAACGGATTAATTGTATTTACATTATTTCTTATGGGAAATAAGGGTTCGAATTTCGTAAACTTCGTGTTAAGTAATAGCTCCTGGAATGGATTAATTACGATATTCGGGGGTCCACTGTACATGTACTTGTAGTAAATAAAGATATTATTATTATTATAATTAATCCATTCCAGACATCCAAAAATATTCACAAAAAATTAATTTACATTCATAAAACAATTATAAATGGTACATTTATTTCTCCCCACTGAAACTCGCCTACCCCCTTCAGCTTTGTTTCGCTTAGGGCCAGGACATCCAACTTCTTTTCATTCATAACATCGGCAATCATCTCTTTCTTATCATCCGCACTACATCCACGCACATTCAGACAACCCAATTTTATAAAGTTTTTCTTCTTCTCGTTTTTAGTAGATTTGTACAGGAGAAGGGGTTACTAGCCCATTGCTCCCGGCATCTTAGTCGCCTCATACGACACGCATGGCTTACGGAGGAAAGATTCTTTTCCACTTCCCCATGGACAATAGAGAAAATAAAAAGAACAAGAGCTATTAAGAAAAAGAAGAAAAACCTAGATGTGTGTATGTATATATATGCATGTGTATGCCAGTGTAGTGTGACCTAAAGTGTAAGTAGAAGTAGCTAGATATACCTGTTATCCAGCGTGTTTATGAGACAGAAAAAAGACACCAGCAATCCTACCATCATGTAAAACAGTTTCAGGTTTCTGTTTCACAGTCACCTGGCAGGACGGTAGTACCTCCCTGGGTGGTTGCTGTCTACCAACCTACTACCTAATAAGTCAGGAGTATCTGAGAGAGTTAGAGCTAAGGAAGGGGTAGCAATAATGTTGAAGGATCAGTTATGGAAGGAAAAGAGGGAATATAAATGTGTAAATTCAAGGATTATGTGGATTAAAATAAGGGTCGGATGCGAAAAGTGGGTCATAATAAGCGTGTATGCACCTGGAGAAGAGAGGAGTGTAGAGGAGAGAGAGAGATTTTGGGAGATGTTAAGCGAATGTATAGGAACTTTTGAACCAAATGAGAGAGTAATTGTGGTAGGGGACCTAAATGCTAAAGTGGGAGAAACATGCAGAGAGGGTGTAGTAGGTAAGTTTGGGGTGCCAGGTGTAAATGATAATGGGAGCCCTTTGATTGAACTTTGTATAGAAAGGGTTTAGTTATAGGTAATACATATTTTAAGAAAAAGAGGATAAATAAGTATACAAGATATGATGTAGGGCGTAATGACAGTAGTTTGTTGGACTATGTATTGGTAGATAAAAGACTGTTGAGTAGACTTCAGGATGTACATGTTTATAGAGGGGCTACAGATATATCAGATCACTTTTTAGTTATAGCTACAGTGGGAGTAAAAGGTAGATGGGATACAAGGAAAATAGAATCAGTAAGTAAAAGAGAGGTGAAGGTTTATAAACTAAAAGAGGAGGCAGTTAGGGTAAGATATAAACAACTATTGGAGGATAGATGGGCTAGTGAGAGTGTAGGCAATGGGGTCGAAAATGTATGGGGTAGATTTAAAAATGTAGTGTTAGAGTGTTCAGCAGAAGTTTGTGGTTACAGGCGAGTGGGTGCGGGAGGGAAGAGGAGCGATTGGTGGAATGATGATGTAAAGAGAGTAGTAAGGGAGAAAAAGTTAGCATATGAGAGGTTTTTACAAAGTAGAAGTGATGCAAGGAGGGAAGAGTATATGGAGAGAAAAAGAGAGGTTAAAAGAGTGGTGAAGCAATGTAAAAGAGAGCAGATGAGAGAGTGGGTGAGATGTTATCAGCAAATTTTGTTGAAAATAAGAAAAAGTTTTGGAATGAGATTAATAAGTTGAGGAAGCCTAGAGAACAAATGGATTTGACAGTTAAAAATAGGAGAGGAGAGTTATTAAATGGAGAGTTAGAGGTATCGGGAAGATGGAGAGAATATTTTGAGGATTTGTTAAATGTTGATGAAGACAGGGAAGCTGTGATTTCGTGTGTAGGGCAAGGAGGAATAACATCTTGTAGGAGTGTGGAAGAGCCAGTTGTGGGTGTAGGGGAAGTTCGTGAGGCAGTGGGTAGAATGAAAGGGGTAAGGCAGCTGGGATTGATGGGATAAAGATAGAAATGTTAAAAGCAGGTGGGGATATAATTTTGGAGTGGTTGGTGCTATTATTTAATAAATGTATGGAAGAGGGTAAGGTACCTAGGGATTGGCAGAGAGCGTGTATTGTTCCTTTGTATAAAGGCAAAGGGGACAAAAGAGAGTGCAAAAATTATAGGGGAATAAGTCTGTTGAGTGTACCTGGTAAAGTGTATGGTAGAGTTATTATTGAAAGAATTAAGAGTAAAACAGAAAGCAGGATAGCAGATGAACAAGGGGCTTTAGGAAAGGTAGGGGGTGTGTAGACCAAGTGTTTACAGTGAAACATATAGGTGAACAGTATTTGGATAAGGGTAAAGATGTTTTTGTGGCATTTATGGATTTGGAAAAGGCGTATGATAGGGTAGATAGGGGGCAATGTGGCAGATGTTGCAGGTGTATGGAATAGGAGGAAGGTTACTGAAAGCAGTGAAGAGTTTTTATGAGGATAGTGAGGCTCAGGTTAGAGTGTGTAGGAGGGAAGAGGACTATTTCCCAGTAAAAGTGGGCCTTAGACAAGGATGTGTGATGTCACCGTGGTTGTTCAATATATTTATAGATGGGGTTGTAAGAGAAGTGAATGCGAGGGTCTTGGCAAGAGGTGTTGGGCTAAAAGATAAAAGCAAATACAAAGTGGGAGTTGTCACAGTTGCTTTTTGCTGATGACACTGTGCTTTTGGGAGATTCTGAATAGAAGCTGCAGAGGTTGGTGGATGAATTTGGTAGGGTGTGTAAAAGAAGAAAATTGAAAGTGAATATAGGAAAGAGTAAGGTGATGAGGATAACAAAAAGAATAGGTGACGAAAGATTGGATATCAGATTGGAGGGAGAGAGTATGGAGGAGGTGAATGTATTCAGATATTTGGGAGTGGACATGTCGGCGGATGGGTCTATGAAGGATGAGGTGAATCATAGAATTGATGAGGGGAAAAGGGTGAGTGGAGCACTTGGGTCTGTGGAGACAAAGAACCTTGTCCATGGAAGTAAAGAGGGGAATGTATGAGAGTATAGTTATACCAACGCTCTTATATGGGTGTGAAGCATGGGTGATGAATGTTGCAACGAGGAGAAGGCTGGAGGCAGTGGAGATGTCATGTCTGAGGTCAACGTGTGGTGTGAATATAATGCAGAGAATTCGGAGTTTGGAAATTAGGAGGAGGTGCGGGATTACCAAAACGATTGTCCAGAGAGCTGAGGAGGGGTTGTTGAGGTGGTTTGGACATGTAGAGAGAATGGAACGAGACAGAGTGATTTCGAGAGTGTATAAATCTGTAGTGGAGGGAAGGCGGGGTAGGGGTCGGCCTAGGAAAGGTTGGAGGGAGGGGTAAAGGAAGTTTTGTGTGCGAGGGGCTTGGACTTCCAGCAAGCATGTGTGAGCGTATTTGATAGGAGTGAATGGAGGCATATGGTTTTTAATACTTGACGTGCTGTTGGAGTGTGAGCAAAGTAACATTTATGAAGGGATTCAGGGAAACCGGCAGGCCGGACTTGAGTTCTGGAGATGGGAAGTGCAGTGCCGGCACTCTGAAGGAGGGGTGTTAATGTTGCAGTTTTATAACTGTAGTGTAAAGCACCCTTCTGGCAAGACAGTGATGGAGTGAATGATGATGAAAGTTTTTCTTTTTCGGGCCACCCTGCCTTGGTGGGAATCGGCCGATGTGTTAATAAAAAAAAAAAAAAAAAAAAAAAAAAATATATATAAAGTACAGTAGTACATGTAATATGTATTAAATTCATAATTAAAATATTTAAAATAACATTTACTTACCTTTATTGAAAAGAGTTGCTGGCATCTGGAAGATAGGGAGGGGGACAGGGGGAGGGGTTAGTGTTTGGAAGGGGAATCCCCATTCCCTGCTACACTCCCTTCATGAATGCTACACTCCCTGCATGAATGCCACACTCCCTGCATGAATGCCACACTCCCTGCATGAATGCCACACTCCCTGCATGAATGCCACACTCCCTGCATGAATGCCACACTCCCTGCATGCCTGCTACACTCCCTGCATGCCTGCTACACTCCCTGCATGCATGCCTGCTACACTCATTGCATGCATGCCTGCTACACTCCCTGCATTCATGCCTGCTACACTCCCTGCATGCATGCCTGCTACACTCCCTGCATGCATGCCTGCTACACTCCCTGCATGCATGCCTGCTACACTCCCTGCATGCATGCCTGCTCCACTCCCTGCATGCATGCCTGCTCCACTCCCTGCATGCAGGCCTGCTCCACTCCCTGCATGCAGGCCTGCTACACTCCCTGCATGCAGGCCTGCTACACTCCCTGCATGCAGGCCTGCTACACTCCCTGCATGCAGGCCTGCTACACTCCCTGCATGCAGGCCTGCTACACTCCCTGCATGCAGGCCTGCTACACTCCCTGCATGCAGGCCTCCCTGCATGCAGGCTCACACTCCTGCATGCAGGCCTGCTCACTCCCTGCATGCAGGCCTGCTACACTCCCTGCATGCAGGCCTGCTACACTCCCTGCATGCAGGCCTGCTACACTCCCTGCATGCAGGCCTGCTACACTCTCCTGCATATGCATGGCCTGCTACACTCCCTGCATGCAGTGCCTGCTACACTCCCTGCATGCAGCCTGCTACACTCCCTGCATGCATGCCTGCTACACTCCCTGCATGCATGCCTGCTACACTCCCTGCATGCATGCCTGCTACACTCCCTGCATGACATGCCTGCTACACTCCTGCATGCATGCCTGCTACACTCCCTGCATGCATGCCTGCACACTCCCTGCATGCATGCCTGCTACACTCCTCGCATGCATGCCTGCTACACTCCCTGCATGCATGCCTGCTACACTCCTGCATGCCTGCACACTCCTGCATGCCTGCTACACTCCCTGCATGCCTGCTTACACTCCCTGCATGCCTGCTACACCCCTGCATGCTGCTACACTCCCTGCATGCCTGCTACACTCCCTGCATGCCGCCTCCTGCATGCCTGCACACTCCCTGCATGCCTGCTACACTCCTGCATGCCTGCTACACTCCCTGCATGCCTGCTACACTCCCTGCATGCCTGCTACACTCCCTGCATGCCTGCTACACTCCCTGCATGCCTGCTACACTCCCTGCATGCCTGCTACACTCCCTGCATGCCTGCTACACTCCCTGCATGCCTGCTACACTCCCTGCATGCCTGCTACACTCCCTGCATGCCTGCTACACTCCCTGCATGCCTGCTACACTCCCTGCATGCCTGCTACACTCCCTGCATGAATGCTACACTCCCTGCATGAATGCTACACTCCCTGCATGAATGCTACACTCCCTGCATGAATGCTACACTCCCTGCATGAATGCTACACTCCCTGCATGAATGCTACACTCCCTGCATGAATGCTACACTCCCTGCATGAATGCTACACTCCCTGCATGAATGCTACCACTGGGGTGCCACTAGGAAGCTTCTTTGGACCCATAGTGACTTATTTCACAGTGACAATCACTAAACCACCAATAAACACAACAAATGTATTGTGAATGTTTGAAAGAGCGCGCTGGGTATTGTTCACTCAAAGTGTAAACAACGCTAGACTGGCGTCCTGTGGGGCAAGGCGCGCAAGCATAGGCAAGCGGACAGGTCTGGTACGGACCGCTACACGAGTCCAAAACGCTACACGAGACAAATATTGACCGTAAAAAGCAACCTTTACACGAAATAACCGTTATTCGGTCGGACCGTTACTCGGGGGTCCAATGTAATATCTTTTACTGTAGTGGAGGGAAGGGAGGTTTTGTGTGTGAGGGGCTTGGACTTCCAGCAAGAGTGCGTGAGCGTGTTAGATAGGAGCAAATGGTGACAAATGGTTTTTAGGACTTGATGTGCTGTTGGAGTGTAGGCAAGGTAACATTTATGAAGGGATTCAGGGAAACCGGCAGGCCGGACTTGGTTCCTGGAGATGGGAAGTACAGTACCTGCACTCTGAAGGAGGGGTGTTAATGTTGCAGTTTTGTAGCTGTAGTGTAAGCATGCCTCTGGCAAGAAAATGATGGAGTGAATGATGATGAAAAGTTTTTCTTTGTCTGGCCACCCTGCCTTGGTGGGAAACGGCCTATGTGTTAAAAAAAAAAAATTATAAGCATCTTTATTTTACAGTTATGTTTAACCAGTAAACTGATGATCACTTAAATCTATGTTAGTACTGTAGATCTTAGCCTGAGCAGCAAATTTTGGCCTAGATATGTAAAAATGAGTCAATGCAGTAGATGTGAAAAGTAATATATAATAATAATAATAATAATAATAATAATAATAATAATATTTTTATTTCGATGCAAGTTACAAGTATACATAGTTATTGGTAGTTACAATTATAAAACTGTAATGCAAGGAGAGCCACTGGGATGCCATGGCATTAGGGGCAGCTTATTCTAAAGAATTATTAACTAAGTACTTAATACAGTCATCCCTTGGTTTTCGCTTGTCCCAGTTTTCGCCGATTTTGGTTTTCGCCGACTTTTTTCAGGGAAAATTTGTCTTAGTTTTCGCCGACCGTATGGGACCTGTCCACCAGTGCCGCGCACATACAAAGGCCGTAGGCCCGCCACCCACGCACATTGTCACGCAGTCTAGCATTGTTTACGCTTGAGTGAACATCACACCAGGAGTTTATACAAAACATTTATTAACAATTCATTGTTTTTGGGCCTTGATTATTGTGTGTGACTACTAAATAAGCTACCATGGGCCCAAAGAAAGCTCCTAGTGCCACTTCTTTGGTAAAGAAAGTGAGGAACACTGTAGAAATGAAGAAATAATAGAAAAATATGATAGTGAAAGTGAGAAACACGATGGAGTTTAAGAGTGTTGCAGGCATGCAGGGAGTGTAGCATGCATGCAGGGAGTGTAGCAGGAATGCAGGGAGTGTAGCAGGCATGCAGGGAGTGTAGCATGCATGCAGGGAGTGTAGCAGGTATGCAGGGAGTGTAGCATGTATGCAGGGAGTGTAACAGGTATGCAGGGAGTGTAGCATGTATGCAGGGAGTGTAACAGGTATGCAGGGAGTGTAGCATGTATGCAGGGAGTGTAACAGGTATGCAGGGAGTGTAGCATGTATGCAGGGAGTGTAACAGGTATGCAGGGAGTGTAGCAGGTATGCAGGGAGTGTAGCATGAATGCAGGGAGTGTAGCAGGCATGCAGGGAGTGTAGCAGGCATGCAGGGAGTGTAGCAGGTATGCAGGGAGTGTAGCATGAATGCAGGGAGTGTAGCAGGCATGCAGGGAGTGTAGCAGGCATGCAGGGAGTGTAGCAGGTATGCAGGGAGTGTAGCAGGTATGCAGGGAGTGTAGCAGGTATGCAGGGAGTGTAGCATGTATGCAGGGAGTGTAACAGGTATGCAGGGAGTGTAGCATGTATGCAGGGAGTGTAACAGGTATGCAGGGAGTGTAGCATGTATGCAGGGAGTGTAGCAGGTATGCAGGGAGTGTAGCAGGTATGCAGGGAGTGTAGCAGGTATGCAGGGAGTGTAGCAGGTATGCAGGGAGTGTAGCAGGTATGCAGGGAGTGTAGCAGGTATGCAGGGAGTGTAGCAGGTATGCAGGGAGTGTAGCAGGCAGGGAGGGAGTGTAGCAGGCAGGGAGGGAGTGTAGCAGGCAGGGAGGGAGTGTAGCAGGCAGGGAGGGAGTGTAGCAGGCATGCAGGGAAGTGACCCCGGATAAGGACTTGGTACCTAGAGTCCTTATGGAGGGGATTCCCTTCCAAAAATTAGGGTCTCTTCCCTCTCCCATCTTCCCTCTCTCCCATCCAGCAACATCAGTCTTCAATAAAGGTAAGTGCCACATTCAGTTCATTCATTTGTGCATGTAAATCTATCTTTAAGGCCCCCCAAAATTTTTTTTTCCAAACTTCTGGGTTTCTGAAACGGATTAATTGAATTTCCATTATTTCTTATGGGGAAAATAGTTTTGGTTTTCGCCGATTTTGGTTTTAGCCGATCCATCTGGAACGGATTAAAATCGAAAACCGAGGGATGACTGTACTAGAGAAATTGATTGAGCTTATTCTAGTTATATATTATTTCAAATTACAATATGATTATACATACTATTAAAAGACAATACTAGAGAAATTGGTTGAGTTTATGCTAGTTGTATATTTTATTTCAAGTTACAATATGTTGATGCTATACTAGTAAAATAACAATACTAGAGAAATTTATCGAGTTTCTTCTAGTTATATATTTTATTTAAAATCAAACAAAATTCTAGACTAATGATATGCAGTGCATGAAGGGAACAGCTAACCTGCATTTGGGTTAAAATATCAACTTTGGGGTGTTTTTCTAGGATGGGTTTCATGGTTTTACTGGCAGTTTTTTGATACCAATGGTGAAATGGACACGATATGGTTTGTTTTAATTCTTTATTGAGCAAACAAACACACACACGATGGTCCGGCCTGGTGGTCTGGTGGCTAGAGCTCTCGCTTCACACACAGAGGGCCCGGGTTTGATTCCCGGCGGATGGAAACTTTTGTTTAGGAAGTGATGTAGTGGAGGCAGGCTCCATACATAGCTTTAAGAAGAGGTATGATAAAGCTCATGGCGCAGGGAGTGACCCAGTAGTGGCCAGTGAAGAGGCGGGGCCAGGAGCTATGAATCGACCCCTGCAACCACAACTAGGTGAGTACACACAAACAGAGAAGGGATTTGGAACTATGTATATACTGGTAGTCTGCGAGACCATGATACTATGTAATATTTCAATTGTGGGAAGCATTAGACCTCTAGGGGGTCATTATAGCACCTGGAAAATGGGATGCAGGGCAGAATAATTCCACTTCCTCGGATCAAGATCTTATGATGGGACTGATACTATGATACAGACAGACTGAGACACTGAAAGACAGTGGTAGATTACTAATCGTCCAGATTTATAATGCAAATAAACCAGTTACTTTAAGCCCCAATCATGTTATAATTTATAATATAAAGATTATTTGGATTATAAAGCCAGTAGAAGCCCAGGATAAGATTATGATTTGTTCAGATTTTTAACCTGGGGGAGGGTTAGCCACCCAGGATAACCCAGGAATATAAGTAAGTTTATTCAGGTATACACAAATACATTTACATAGATTATCATACATAACAGCATATGTATAGAGAACCTAAGATAACCCAAAAAAGTCAGAGTGACGTATTTCCATTCAGAAAGTCAGTGCATTATTGGGAACTGTTTTATTTCCATTGTCGTCCTTCAATCTTGTCCCCAGGATGCCACCCACACCAGTCGACTGACACCCAGGTACCTACTTCCTGCTAGGTGATCAAGGGCAACAACATCTACGAGGTTCGAACCTGGTGCCTTGGTTGCTTGCCGAAGGTACTACCACTGAGCCACTACTAAACACCACTGTCACTATGTCTAGTTGGATTACAAATGTAATTCAACATACGTGGAAATTGTAATCTAGAAAAAATGGAGGCTAGATAATTACCTCAGGCAAGCTAGACGAGGTACAGACCTACAACAAACTCTTACAACACCAGCCATGTTGACACTGTGATTTAGGTTCATCAGGGACACTGATGTTGTTGTTGGGGTTTATAGGGCCACTGACAGCATATGCCGTATAGGGACACTGATGGCTCACGACGTATCCAAGCATCAGTTAGTTTGATATCTTTATTATGCACCCCATACCCATCTTGTGGGTGGTAGTCAAAGGATTACAGAGGTACATAATGGGTCCAGGGACTGGGCCCCAAAGTTTTGAAAGCTGAACAAGGTACAAAGGTAATGAATCATCTACACATATAGACATGGTTACATTCATGAATAAATTATAAAGTAATGAGCAATTCACACGTCCACACCCGGTCACAACTGTAATGAGCTATTAGTGCAAATATTAATTGGGTCACACACACACTCCAGGAGCTGAGTATCGACCCCAGCAACCACAATTAGGTGAGTAGGTGAGTACACACACACACACACACACGCGCACGGAGGGCCCGGGTTCAATTCCCGGCGGGGCCGAAACATTTCGAGGTGTTTCGTTACACACACACACACACACACATATACATACAACAGGCCTAGTGTCTAATCGACATGTGCCTAGGACAAAATGGTAACTAACTAACTAACACACACACACACACACACACAGGAGCTGAGTCTCGACCCTTGCAACCACAATTAGGTGAGTACACATACACGCCCCGATGGCATGGTGGCTAGCGCTCTTGCTTCACGCACGGAGGGCCCGGGTTCAATTCCCGGCGGGGCCGAAACATTTCGAAGTGTTTCGTTACACACACACACACATACATACAACAGGCCTAGTGTCTAATCGACATGTGCCTAGGACAAAATGGTAACTAACACACACACACACACACTTGATTGCAGTGATGTACCACCTGCAACTTAATAGCAGGATGCCAAGACAAGAGTACGATGAGAGCAACAGAACAATGCTTGATACACTAGTTGAGGTTGCCAGATGGGCCCACATAGTCAGGGCAAAGTTACTAGATGTGGGTGATTTCAGTCACAAGGAGATTGACTGGGGAAAACCTGGAGCCACATAGGGAACCAGAAACGTGGAGGACTGAGATGATGGAGGTGGTACTGAAAAACCTCATACATTAACATAAGAAAGGCATTTCGGAGCTATTGATCACATGGTCCTGAGTTTCGAATACCTTGTAGAGCTAAAAGTGGAGAGTGAAGTAACATGAGTAGGACAAGAGACTCCACACTACAAAAAGGAAGGGGCTACACAGGCATGAGGAATTTCCTACAGGAGGTACAGTAAAGAGAACTGGTGGGAATTACCGTACTAGTACTACAAATATCACCACTACTAGTACTACAAATATCACCACTTCTAGTACTACAAATATCACCACTACTAGTATTACAAATATCACCACTTCTAGTACTACAAATATCACCACTTCTAGTACTACAAGTATCACCACTTCTAGTACTACAAGTATCACCACTTCTAGTACTACAAGTATCACCACTTCTAGTACTACAAGTATCACCACTTCTAGTACTACAAGTATCACCACTTCTAGTACTACAAGTATCACCACTTCTAGTACTACAAGTATCACCACTTCTAGTACTACAAATATCACCACTACTAGTACTACAAATATCACCACTACTAGTACTACAAATATCACCACTACTAGTACTACAAATATCACCACTACTAGTACTACAAATATCACCACTACTAGTACTACAAATATCACCACTACTAGTACTACAAATATCACCACTACTAGTACTACAAATATCACCACTTCTAGTACTACAAATACCACCACTTCTAGTACTACAAATATCACCACTTCTAGTACTACAAATATCACCACTTCTAGTACTACAAATACCACCACTACTAGTACTACAAATATCACCAATACTAGAACTACAAATATCACCACTACTAGTACTACAAATATCACCACTACTAGTACTACAAATATCACTACTACTAGTACTACAAATATCACCACTACTAGTACTACAAATATTACCACTACTAGTACTACAAATATTACCACTACTAGTACTACAAATATTACCACTACTAGTACTACAAATATCACCACTACTAGTACTACAAATATCACCACTACTAGTACTACAAATATCACCACTACTAGTACTACAAATATCACCACTACTAGTACTACAAATATCACTACTAGTACTACAAATATCACCACTACTAGTACTACAAATATCACCACTACTAGTACTACAAATATTACCACTTCTAATACTACAAATATCACCACTTCTAGTACTACAAATATTACCACTACTAGTACTACAAATATCACCACTACTAGTACTACAAATATTACCACTTCTAGTACTACAAATATTACCACTACTAGTACTACAAATATCACCACTTCTAGTACTACAAGTATCACCACTTCTAGTACTACAAGTATCACCACTACTAGTACTACAAATATCACCACTACTAGTACTACAAATATTACCACTACTAGTACTACAAATATCACCACTACTAGTACTACAAATATCACCACTACTAGTACTACAAATATCACCACTACTAGTACTACAAATATTACCACTTCTAATACTACAAATATCACCACTTCTAGTACTACAAATATTACCACTACTAGTACTACAAATATCACCACTACTAGTACTACAAATATTACCACATCTAGTACTACAAATATCACCACTACTAGTACTACAAATATTACCACTTCTAGTACTACAAATATCACCACTACTAGTACTACAAATATCACCACTACTAGTACTACAAATATCACCACTTCTAGTACTACAAATATCACCACTTCTAGTACTACAAATATCACAACTTCTAGTACTACAAATATCACCACTTCTAGTACTACAAATATTACCACTTCTAGTACTACAAATATCACCACTTCTAGTACTACAAATATCACCACTTCTAGTACTACAAATATCACCACTACTAGTACTACAAATATTACCACTTCTAATACTACAAATATCACCACTTCTAGTACTACAAATATTACCACTACTAGTACTACAAATATCACCACTACTAGTACTACAAATATTACCACACTAGTACTACAAATATACACTCTATACTACAAATATCACCACTCTAGTACTACAATATCACCACTCTAGTACTACAAATATCACCACTACTAGTACTACAAATATTACCACTACTAGTACTACAAATATTACCACTACTAGTACTACAAATATTACCACATCTAGTACTACAAATATCACCAATACTAGAACTACAAATATCACCACTACTAGTACTACAAATATCACCACTTCTAGTACTACAAATATCACCACTCTATACTACAAATCACACTAGTACTACAAATATCACCACTTCTAGTACTACAAATATCACCACTACTAGTACTACAAATATCACCACTTCTAGTACTACAAATATCACCACTTCTAGTACTACAAATATCACCACTTCTAGTACTACAAATATCACCACTTCTAGTACTACAAATATCACCACTACTAGTACTACAAATATCACCACTCTAGTACTACAAATATCACCACTTCTAGTACTACAAATATCACCACTTCTAGTACTACAAATATCACCACTACTAGTACTACAAATATCACCATCTAGTACTACACAAGATATTCACCACTTCTAGTACTACAAATATCACCACTCTAGTACTACAAATATCACCACTACTAGTACTACAAATATCACCACTACTAGTACTACAAATATTACCACTCTAATACTACAAATATTCACCACTTCTAGTACTACAAATATCACCACTTCTAGTACTACAAATATCACCACTCTAGTACTACAAATATCACCACTTCTAGTACTACAAGTATCACAACTAGTATTACAAGTATCACAGCTAGTACTACTAGTACTACAAGTATCACAACTATTGACAAAACGAAAAAAAAAATCATGTTTAAACCCATGTGGGATATTCAGTGCAATAGTTGGTGGTGGAGGCTTGATCCTCCGTCTGCTGACCTACAGACAGTCGACCTTCCAATTTGTACTCTCCAAAATTAATATTACCACAACTACAAGCTGAGCTGACACCTATCAGTTGGATTTAATTCCAATATAACTGTGGAAATATAGTATAAAATACCGACACAATGGAAATATAAACACATAATCATTATAATGTGATCCTATATTGACAACGTTTCACCCACACAGTGGGTTTTTTCAAGTCACAAACAGATCTACCTGGGTGAAAGATACGTGAGTATTTGTAGGATGGAGTCAGGTGGAGAATGCTGTGTCACATGCAGCATTCTCCACCTAACCCAGCATTCTCCACCTAACCCAGCATTCTCCACCTAACCCAGCATTCTCCACCTAACCCAGCATTCTTCACCTGACCCAGCATTCTTCACCTGACCCAGCATTCTCCACCTAACTCCATCCTATAAATACTCACGTACCTTTCACCCAGGTTTGAGTTCAAAAAGCCTCACATTATATTGCTTATGTGTTTATATTTCCAACGTAACTATTTAAATCCTATACATTTTATTAACATGAATATAATAAACAACAACTCCTATAAGAAATATTAAAGCTTTCAACATATAATCCAAAATGATTAATGCAAAGCGCGCTCTCTGTTCATTCTTTGTTGCCTTAGCAATTGTTGCTACATGGATGATAATAAAATCATTCTGGGTCTACCTAGTGGAGGACCTTCCATAGGAGTACGAAAACCTTCGCTTGGAGGTGCTGCTCGAGATCTAGCGCAGCAAGAGCTGGTGGAACCGTCTTGACGATGTTCCACATGTGGGTAAGGTGATGCGTATGGTGGTTGGACCCCCATCTGAGAGTACCTCAGAGGTGATCCCTCAGTTAGACGCATGTGAATGGAATGTAGTGGGAATGTTCTCGAGGGCTTATCAAGCCTACAGTGAGGTACCAGCCCTAAGGAAAAGGCTGGAGGGTCTGAAAGACAAGAACACTGCCAATCATAATATTTCAATAATGGTTGTGCAGGTATTGGGTTTCCTCATTGGTTTAATGTTTCAGAACTTCAAGACCTGGTCTGACCCACAGGTCCCTGACGAGGAAGAACATATTCATCCCACGAGTGCACAACAGCCTGTGCAACAATTCAACAACAATGGAAAACATGTTCAACCCACCAGTGTACAACAGCCTGTGCAACAATTCAACAACAATGGAAAACATGTTCAACCCACGAGTGCACAACAGCCTGTGCAACAATTCAACAACAATGGAAAACATGTTCAACCCACGAGTGCACAACAGCCTGTGCAACAATTCAACAACAATGGAAAACATGTTCAACCCACGAGTGCACAACAGCCTGTGCAACAATTCAACAATAATGGAAAACATGTTCAACCCACCAATGTACAACAGCCTGTGCGACAATTCAACAACAATGGAAAACATGTTCAACCCACCAGTGCACAACAGCCTGAGCGACAATTCATCAATAGTGGGAAACATGTTCAACCCACCAGTGCACAACAGCCTGTGCGACAATCCATCAACAGTGGGAAACATATTCAACCCACGAGTGCACAACAGCCTGTGCGACAATTCAACAACAATGGAAAATATGTTCAACCCACCAGTGTACAACAGCCTGTGCGACAATTCAACAACAATGGAAAACATGTTCAACCCACCAGTGCACAACAGCCTGAGCGACAATTCATCAATAGTGGGAAACATGTTCAACCCACCAGTGCACAACGGCCTGTGCGACAATCCATCAACAGTGGGAAACATGTTCAACCCACCAGTGCACAACGGCCTGTGCGACAATTCAACAACAATGGAAAACATGTTCAACCCACCAATGTACAACAGCCTGTGCGACGATCCATCAACAGTGGGAAACATGTTCAACCCACCAGTGTACAACAGCCTGTGCGACAATTCAACAACAATGGAAAACATGTTCAACCCACCAATGTACAACAGCCTGTGCGACAATTCAACAACAATGGAAAACATGTTCAACCCACCAGTGCACAACAGCCTGAGCGACAATTCATCAATAGTGGGAAACATGTTCAACCCACCAGTGCACAACGGCCTGTGCGACAATTCATCAACAGTGGGAAATATGTTCAACCCACCAGTGCACAACAGCCTGAGGGAGGCATCAACACCAGTAGTACACTGAATCTTCTTCCAGAAGATCAATCACACAAAACGGAATCAAAACCTTCCCCACAGAAGCACACCGAATATAATGTGCCAGCCGGGCGGCTCCCTCGATTTCGTCGTCAACCCCAAAGGTTGAGAGTATAACGCAATGTTAAAGGTAATCAACCCACCACCACCTCTCAGCAGCCTGACCGACGAGTCATCTACCAGGAAATCCCTGACCCTAAGTGGCTTGAGTTTAAGCCAAAACAAAAGCCTAAGGCTGAAGTGGTGACGAAGGACACTAATGCCTCCTGCACCTTGGATACCAAGGTTGACCCTTCTAAATACCAACGTAAAACCAAGAAAAACAAGCCAAAAAAGATTCAGACTACTCAAAATGGAAAAGGAAATGACACTGGTACAAAGAAGCCTAAGAATAAAACTTGAGCAGCAGGTTTTAGCAGTGGGTTGAAGGTATAATGTGAATCAGGTCAAGGTAAAAAAAAAAAAAAAAAAAAAAAAAAAAAAAAAAAAATGGAACTCAAGTAGGCAGCCACCTCCACGTGGTGAGTTCTGGGTGTTTTGTATGACTCTTGTTGTTACTTCATACTAAATCATACAAGATAGCTGAGAGCTGCTCATACATATATTGTCTATCTTACCACAATATACACACAAAAACTACTCAAAATATCTCTCCTCCATCTCTTCATTCTCTACACAACACACTCTTCTTCATTCTCTACACAACACACTCTTCTTCATTCTCTACACAACACACTCTTCTTCATTTCTCTTACCTTAATTTTTTTCCCTATACTTATTTTCATCAACTTCTCCTCCTCTTTCATGTCGTTACTTCATCCTCCTTATCCCCCTTTTACTTCTTCCTCCTCTTGTTGTTCCGAGTACAAATAGGAAGTTCATCTGTTTGGTGTTCAGCAGACAGCCAATCAAACCTCCACACATTCTTGTGTTGAATGACCTACATGACCTTAGTGCTTAACACCAATTACTATTATTCATTATTTATCATCCTGTCTTCTCCTTCTCTTCCTTTAACAACTGGACTTGGTTATATATTCTTCAGCGAAGCTATATTTGTCATTATCGACAAATATCACCACTACTAATAATACAAATGTTTCCAATACTAGTACTACAAATATTACCACTACTAGTACTACAAATATTACCACTACTAGTACTACAAATATTACCACTACTAGTACTACAAATATTACCACTACTAGTACTACAAATATTACCACTACTAGTACTACAAATATTACCACTACTAGTACTACAAATATTACCACTACTAGTACTACAATATTACCACTACTAGTACTACAAATATTACCACTACTAGTACTACAAATATTTCACTCACTACTAGTACTACAAATATTACCACTACTAGTACTACAAATATTACCACTACTAGTACTACAAATATTACCACTACTAGTACTACAATATTACCACTACTAGTACTACAAATATTACCACTACTAGTACTACAAATATTACCACTACTAGTACTACAAATATTACCACTACTAGTACTACAAATATTACCACTACTAGTACTACAAATATTACCACTACTAGTACTACAAATATTACCACTACTAGTACTACAAATATTACTAGTACTACAAATATTACTAGTACTACAAATATTACCACTACTAGTACTACAAATATTACCACTACTAGTTCTACAAATATTACATACTAGTACTACAAATATTACCACTACTAGTACTACAAATATTACCACTACTAGTACTACAAATATTACCACTACTACTACAAATATTACCACTACTAGTACTACAAATATTACCACTACTAGTACTACAAATATTACCACTACTAGTACTACAAATATTACCACTACTAGTACTACAAATATTACCACTACTAGTACTACAAATATTACCACTACTAGTACTACAAATATTACCACTACTAGTACTACAAATATTACCACTACTAGTACTACAAATATTACCACTACTAGTACTACAAATATTACCACTATTAGTACTACAAATATTACCACTACTAGTACTACAAATATTACCACTACTAGTATTACAAATATCACCACTACTAGTAATACAAACATTATATTAATTTAGTAACATGTGTAAATTAGATGGAGATAAATGGTATAAAACACCAACACAATGGAAAACTAGACAAATGTAGTATAATGTAAACCATTATTGACAACGTTTCGCCCACACAGTGGGCTTTATCATGTCACAAACATATCTACCTGGGCAAAGAGTACATGAAAAAATATCCTGATATGGAGTTCGGCTTTATTAAAAGCCGTAGTTTTGGTTGAAATTGTTAGATATACAGATGAGTGATGATTCAAAGATCCTGAAGAAGAAGCCTTTGATTACTCCATGTTTAGTTTTGGTGTCGTGGCGAGAGTAGAAGTGAAGAAGATTGTGTTGTCGACTTCTAGTGTAAACTGTGTTGAGGGGTCGACCTGGTTGAGCTTGTGTTGGAGAGAAGGAACGTTGAAGCATCTGGGAATTATGATGAGAATGTCATTAACATAACAGAGCCAGGTGACTGAAGAGGGAATAATAGAGGAAAATCGCTCGGCTTCTACATGCTCCATGTAGAGGTTCGCCAGTACTGTACTAGGTTGGGAACCCATGGGTAGTCCAAAGGTCTGTTAAAAAATTTAATTTTCAAAACAAAAACATGTTAAACCAAGACATAATTCAAGATGGTTGATGAAATCACTGGTTACACAAGCCATTGATCTGCATCGGAAAGTTGACTCCCTCGACCTTCCTGTTCCTGCTTCACAGGGCGAGGGTCTGCGTTCGATTCCCAGCGCGGGTAGAAACATTTGGCGTGTTTCTTTACTCTGGTTATCTATGTTCACCCATCAGTAAAATGGGTACCTAGGAGTTAGTCGGCTGGTGCTGGTCGCATCCCGGGACAATGACAAGGGGCTTTTTATATAGTAGTATGTAATTGATGTCAGTTAGGCCTGTATACCTTGTACATGTACTTGTAGTAAATAAAGATATTATTATTATTATTATTATTGTGTTGATTTTACATATTTATCTTTTCAAAATCATCCCCTAGGATAATTTAAAAAAAAAGTAACTTATTTCATTGGGGTCCACGTATTTCTTTATGTATGCACCCCATACCGATCGTGTGGACGGTAGTTAAAAGATTATAGAAACACACAATGGGTCTAGGGACTGAGATGCAGAGTTTTGATTGCTAAAGAAATTAGTCGTAGCTGAACATGTAAGAGTGGAACTGAGCCTTCAGTACTCATTGCCACCCATGATGAGTAGGTTAGACATAAGCCTTTTGTGCATGCCTAGCTGGTTCTGCTATAGAGTCAACCATTACTTTTGTTCACGCGGATTTAGCGCTTCTAATGAATAATCGTGTCCGAGATGTAGTTGTATATTTGTAATAGCGTATTTGAAGTCACTTTGACTTCTCTGGGTTATCCTAGGTAATTTACACACGTTACTGTGGCATACTTCTTAGTATGACATATACCCATATAGGCATATGCTCTCCAGACTAGCGAACCAGGTACTAAGGGTATGATGAGTAGCTGCCCCCCTCATGATGCTAGCACGTTGGTTCAACCAGCCAATGACAAGGAAGTCCAACAAAGTTGTGAAGCGATGTGGGACACTCGTGAATTAACATTGTCAGACCTACCTTCAAGCCTGGTCGAAGACTGTTTTCACCGTCTCTTGTAGGGATGTATCGGATGTGAAAATTTAGATATCCGCGGATGCGGATGTGTATGAGGAAGTCTTATTTTGCGGATGTAAGAAATTGTGTGGATGTTCCGTGGATGCGGATATCCGATACATCACTAGTCTCTTGCATTGCCTTACTGTACATATCCTCTGTTTATATTGCACATACATTGCTTGCTGTTTGGTGAGGGAAATATAAGTATTTACTCTGCTGCCTTTTGCTCATTCACCGTTTCTTCGTCGGTTATCATGCTACAACCAGGTGTGCAGGCCACTAGACTACACCTGTGTTCGTAATAGTAATTATGTATGATAATTGCACATGTGCACTTGTACCTAAATACACTTATTAAAGTTAAAAAAAAAATCTCTTATTGTCTTCTCCTGTTTTTCTTGTTTCCAATTTAACTTTATTACTAAATAAGATAACTTCGTCAAGATGGCAAGTGTCACTGCAGTAAATTAATTAGTTCCTCTTATCAACCGCTGCTCAAAATGAAACTTAAGATTCCCCCAGAGCAGCCGCTCAGTAAAAACGTAAATATCTTAAGCGGTGATTTTATGGATTCTTTGGTCAACGACGCCAAAGTGGAGAAAATTGCTTCAGGATCATTTGGATATTGTTCCTTAGTGAGCAATAATTATATGCCCGATGTCGTTGTAAAGACGTTTTATATGCGTAATTGTGAAACTATCTTTACGCATATATTTGGGAACGAAAATGAAGTAAAACGTTTCTTGATAGGAGAGTGTAACGTCCTGGCCTCTCTTGCTGGAGTGAAAGGAGTGCAGGACTTGTGGGGTGTTTGCCTAGAGAGGAATCAGATGGTATCTCATTATGCAGGTAAAAGC
>WNWK01013998.1:0-53103 GCA_009830355.1 Cherax destructor
TGCCAGAAGGGAATCAGGCCAACATTTTCTGTATTCTGAAACAGTACAGTAAGCCATCTCAGCCAGAATTAAGAAATCAGTCAGCACAGAACTGTATTCTGAAGCTGCTGCAGCTAATTGTTTTGTTAATTCTGGCTGAGTTGGCTTACACCTTTCTTGCTGTTTCAGATATAAAGTGTCTAGCCTCTTGGTCTAACTCGGATTTCTATACGACAAAATCTATTAACAGTCACAAATGCAAATTATAATAAACACTTGTCAATTTTCTTAAGTGAAGTGAGCGCTAGTTGGGTCTGAGTAGACCTAGTTAGAGTAGGTCAGTGTTCTGCAGCGCACCTCTCTCTTCTCAGTCTCCTGTGTTCTACCTAATTATTTATAAGCGCAGTCGAGATATAGCATCACGCTGCCCATAGGCCTACAGACATCAGGCACTTTCCCATAAATCCAGAACTTTAAATAGGGGAACGGGTAAACCAGTGGAAGGCCTCGGTCAGATGACCAAAAGCTACAGCTGTGGGTCATCATAAGACTAAGACCCGCGTCAGGAAACACTTGTCCTGTGTCCTTGACAAACCTTACCTAACCTAACCAAGTCACTTTCTACACAAACTTGTCCATTTTCCTCATGAGGATTCCTGCTTTTGTTCCAGCAATATTTCTTAGATTTGCTGGAAGAAAAGTGAAGAATCAGGAACCACTGTGACCTAATTAGCCTTATGGCTTCACTAATTTTTTGTGATGGGATGCGAAGTGTTAGTAAATTTATTGATGCACAGGTACACATAAGTACAATTATCATACATAGTATAAATTAATCAGGATAACCCCCCAAAAAAGTCAGACAAACTGATATATTTTCATTGTGATCCCTGTAATATCTTATTATTTAAACCTTAAAAGTTAAAACAGCTAAGTAACTCAACTGTGTGAAAATCAGTTACAATAAAAGAAGTTCTACTAGGAATAAGGCAAACTGAGTTGTAGTGTTCTGTAGTGTACTGAAGTATAATGTTGTGTACTTTAAGTATACAGCAGCGTTTTCATTTCCCATATGCAGTATAACATACACTGAGCAACTCCTATATTACGTCCTCAGAGACGGTAGTCTCTGAGGACGTCACTGACTCTGTGACGGGTAGTCTCTGAGGACGTCACTGACTCTGTGACGGGTAGTCTCTGAGGACGTCACTGACTCTGTGACGGGTAGTCTCTGAGGACGTCACTGACTCTGTGACGGGTAGTCTCTGAGGACGTCACTGACTCTGTGACGGGTAGTCTCTGAGGACGTCACTGACTCTGTGATGGGTAGTCTCTGAGGACGTCACTGACTCTGTGACGGGTAGTCTCTGAGGACGTCACTGACTCTGTGATAGGTAGTCTCTGAGGACGTCACTGACTCTGTGACGGGTAGTCTCTGAGGACGTCACTGACTCTGTGATGGGTAGTCTCTGAGGACGTCACTGACTCTGTGACGGGTAGTCTCTGAGGACGTCACTGACTCTGTGATGGGTAGTCTCTGAGGACGTCACTGACTCTGTGACGGGTAGTCTCTGAGGACGTCACTGACTCTGTGATGGGTAGTCTCTGAGGACGTCACTGACTCTGTGACGGGTAGTCTCTGAGGACGTCACTGACTCTGTGACGGGTAGTCTCTGAGGACGTCGACCAGTGCACCCGCCACAGGAACCCCAGCCTGGCTCCTACTGTGTTAGTCTTTTCACTTTCCTCAGCTGCTGTCATAGTCCCTCGGGCCCTTCCCTCAGCTGGCCGGGCCCTCGGCAGCTGGTGCTCTCTCCCACTGGGGTATTACTCGAGTTTCCTTCCGTTCTCCAAGATTTTTTTTTGCTTGCGGTAACGCGGACCTTAAGTGGCCATCTCTTGTAACATTGTATAGTGTCATGTCAGCTGAATGTTTAGCGTCACTCCACTGTGTGTGGCTGAACGTGGGGAGTGATCGTGAGGTGGGGAGAGTGATCGTGAGGTGGGGAGAGTGATCGTGAGGTGGGGAGAGTGATCGTGAGGTGGGGAGAGTGATCGTGAGGTGGGGAGTGATCGTGAGGTGGGGAGAGTGATCGCGAGGTGGGGAGAGTTATCGTGAGGTGGGGAGAGTGATCGTGAGGTGGGAGAGTGATCGTGAGGTGGGAGAGTGATCGTGAGGTGGGGAGTGATCGTGAGGTGGGGAGAGTGATCGTGAGGTGGGGAGAGTGATCGTGAGGTGGGGAGAGTGATCGTGAGGGGGAGAGTGATCGTGAGGTGGGGAGAGTTATCGTGAGGTGGGGAGAGTGATCGTGAGGTGGGGAGAGTGATCGTGAGGTGGGGAGAGTGATCGTGAGGTGGGGAGTGATCGTGAGGTGGGGAGAGTGATCGTGAGGTGGGGAGAGTGATCGTGAGGTGGGGAGAGTGATCGTGAGGTTGGGAGAGTGATCGTGAGGTGGGGAGTGATCGTGAGGTGGGGAGAGTGATCGTGAGATGGGGAGAGTGATCGTGAGGTGGGGAGAGTGATCGTGAGGTGGGGAGAGTGATCGTGAGGTGGGGAGAGTGATCGTGAGGTGGGGAGAGTGATCGTGAGGTGGGGAGAGTGATCGTGAGGTGGGGAGAGTGATCGTGAGGTGGGGAGAGTGATCGTGAGGTGGGGAGTGATCGTGAGGTGGGGAGAGGATCGTGAGGTGGGGAGAGTGATCGTGAGGTGGGGAGAGTGATCGTGAGGTGGGGAGAGTGATCGTGAGGTGGGGAGAGTGATCGTGGAGGTGGGGAGTGATCGTGAGGTGGGGAGAGTGATCGTGAGGTGGGGAGAGTGATCGTGAGGTGGGGAGAGTGATCGTGAGGTGGGGAGAGTGATCGTGAGGTGGGGAGAGTGATCGTGAGGTGGGGAGAGTGATCGTGATTAGGGAGAGTGATCGTGAGGTGGGGAGAGTGATCGTGAGGTGGGGAGGATCGTGAGGTGGGGAGAGTTATCGTGAGGTGGGGAGAGTGATCGTGAGGTGGGGAGTGATCGTGAAGTGGGGAGAGTTATCGTGAGGTGGGGAGAGTTATCGTGAGGTGGGGAGAGTGATCGTGAGGTGGGGAGAGTGATCGTGATGTGGGGAGAGTGATCGTGAGGTGGGGAGAGTGATCGTGAGGTGGGGAGTGATCGTGAGGTGGGGAGAGTGATCGTGAGGTGGGGAGAGTGATCGTGAGGTGGGGAGAGTGATCGTGAGGTGGGGAGAGTGATCGTGAGGTGGGGAGAGTGATCGTGAGGTGGGGAGAGTGATCGTGAGGTGGGGAGAGTGATCGTGAGGTGGGGAGAGTGATCGTGAGGTGGGGAGAGTGATCGTGAGGTGGGGAGAGTGATCGTGAGGTGGGGAGAGTGATCGTGAGGTGGGGAGGATCGTGAGGTGGGGAGAGTGATCGTGAGGTGGGGAGTGATCGTGAGGTGGGGAGAGTGATCGTGAAGTGGGGAGAGTGATCGTGAGGTGGTGAGAGTGATCGTGAGGTGGGGAGTGATCGTGAGGTGGCGAGTGATCGTGAGGTGGGGAGAGTTATCGTGAGGTGGGGAGAGTGATCGTGAGGTAGGGAGGATCGTGAGGTGGGGAGAGTGATCGTGAGGTGGGGAGAGTGATCGTGAGGTGGGGAGTGATCGTGAGGTGGGGAGAGTTATCGTGAGGTGGGGAGAGTGATCGTGAGGTGGGGAGAGTGATCGTGAGGTGGGCAGAGTTATCGTGAGGTGGGGAGAGTGATCGTGAGGTGGGGAGAGTGATCGTGAGGTGGGGAGAGTGATCGTGTGGTGGGGAGAGTGATCGTGTGGTGGGGAGAGTGATCGTGTGGTGGAGAGAGTGATCGTGTGGTGGGGAGAGTGATCGTGTGGTGGAGAGAGTGATCGTGAGGTGGGGAGAGTGATCGTGAGGTGGGGAGAGTGATCGTGTGGTGGGGAGAGTGATCGTGTGGTGGTGACACATAAGAACATAAGAAAGAAGGAACACTCCAGCAGGCCTACTGGCCTATGCAAGGCAGGTCCAAATCTCCCACCGGCTTAAGCCAATGCCCCGACCCAGCCAGGTCAGGTTACATTCACTTAAGGAAGGAGCACGGCATCTGACCTAGTAGCACAATTTTTTAAAACTACACAACGTTTTAGCCTCTATAACTGTACTCGGAAGTTTGTTCCACTCATCGACAACTCTATTACCAAACCAATGCTTTCCTATATCCTTCCTGAATCTGAATTTATCCAACTTAAAGCCATTGCTGCGAGTCCTGTCAATACTAAATATTTTTAGCACGCTATTTACATCCCCTTTATTTATTCCTGTTTTCCATTTATACACCTCAATCATATCTCCCCTAATTCTACGCCTTTCTAGAGAGTGCAGATTCAGGGCCCTCAGTCTATCCTCATAGGGAAGATTTCTGATACATGGGATCAACTTAGTCATCCTCCTTTGTACGTTTTCCAGAGCATTTATATTCATTCTGTAATACGGTGACCAAAACTGAGCAGCATAATCTAGATGAGGCCTAACCAAGGATATATAGAGTTGAAGAACAATCTGAGGATTCCTATTATTTATGCTTCTTGATATGAAGCCAAAGATTGTGTTCGCTTTATTGCGAACACTTATGCACTGCTGTCTTGATTTTAGATTACTGCTAACCAGAACTCCTAAATCCTTTTCGCAATCAGTAGTATTAAGATCTACATTATTTAGTTTATATGTGGCATGATTATTGTCCTGTCCAATATTTAGAACTTTGCATTTATCTATATTAAACTGCATCTGCCACTTCTCCGACCACTGCATCAGTCTATTCAAATCTTCCTGGAGTGCTCTAATGTCCTCATTTGAATGAATTGGACGGGCTATTTTGGTGTCATCGGCAAACTTGCTTATGTCGCTATTTATTTCCTCATCTATGTCGTTTATGTAGATTGTGAACAACAAGGGGCCCAATACTGACCCCTGTGGAACACCGCTTGTAACGCTTCCCCACTCTGATTTCTCCCCATTTATGCAAACTCTCTGCTGCCTATTTGTCAACCATGCCTCTATCCAGGAAAAAAATTCTCCTCCTATTCCATGTGCCTTAATTTTCCTCAATAGTCTCTGATGTGGGACTCTATCAAAAGCCTTACTGAAGTCCATATACACAATATCATATTCATTACCATGATCTACCTCTTCAAATACCTTAGTGAAAAAAGTTATTAAATTTGTAAAACAGGAACGCCCTTTTGTAAAACCATGCTGAGATTCGTTGATTAATTTATGCTTTTCAAGATGGCTGCGAATTGCCTCGGCAATTATTGATTCCATAAATTTTCCCACTGTGGAGGTTAGGCTTATTGACCTATAGTTCGAAGCTAAGGACCTGTCACCTGCTTTGAAAATAGGTATTACATTTGCCATTTTCCACTTATCTGGCACCATGCCAGTTTGCAGTGATATGTTGAAAAGATTAGCCATAGGTTTGCTAAGCTCCTCTTTACATTCCTTTAGAACCCTTGCATACAGTTCATCAGGGCCTGGGGATTTGTTAGGTTTTAATTTATCTATTTGTCTAAGGACGATGTCACTTGTGACCCTAATCGTGTATAGCTTACTATCGTCCTGTTCTACATAATTTATTATTTCTGGAATATCGCTAGTATCTTCCTGTGTAAAAACTGAGAGGAAGTAAGTGTTAAAAATTCTACACATTTCCTTATCACTGACGGTGAGCTGACCTGAGTAACTTTTGAGTGGGCCTATCTTGTCCCTAATCTTACTTCTGTATAACTGAAAAAATCCTTTTGGGTTCGTCTTCGATTCTCTTGCAACTTTAACCTCATAGTCTCTTTTTGCTTTTCTTATTCCCGTTTTTATTTCTCTCTTTAACTGAATATATTGATTACTTAATTGCCCCTCTACTCTTTTGATTCGCCTATATATGCCTCTCTTTTGACCAATGAGATGTTTTAATATATTGTTCATCCATTTAGGATAATTTTTGTTTGATCTGATTTCCCTATTAGGAACATAAGTTGTCTGAGCAGCTAGAACTATTCTCTGGAAAACGTCATATTGGCAATCACCACCTACCTGACCCACTGTCAGGTCATTCCAATTCAGCTTACCCAGGTAATTTTTCAGTCCTATGAAATCAGCCAGGCGGAAGTCAGGGACAGAGACTTGATTGCCATTATTAGGGTAATTCCATGATATATTAAAACTGAGTGATTTGTGATCACTTTCCCCAAGCTCATCATTAACCTCAAGATTATTAATTAGCGATTCCCTGCTGGCAAGAACCAAGTCTAGCAGGTTATTTCCTCTAGTTGGTTCTGTCACCAACTGTTTCAAAAAACAATCCTGAATCGTATCAAGAAAGTCACTTGACTCTAAATTTCCTGTCAAATTGCTCCAGTCAATTTGTCTAATGTTGAAATCTCCCATTAGCACAACATTTTCATATGTAGTTGCCTTACGAATTTCATCCCATAGAAGTTTACTGCACTCCCTATCAAGATTTGGGGGCCTGTAAATCACACCCAAGATAAGTTTTACACGGCCCTCAAGGAGCTGTAACCAAACAGATTCAGTGGCTGACGCTTCTAATTTTATATCTTGTCTAACACAACAATTTAAATTGTCTCTGACATACATCGCTACTCCACCACCCTTCCTGTTGACCCTATCAGTGTGGAATAATTTATAGCCTTGTATGTGACATTCAGAAGGCAACTCTATATCTTTCAGATTGAGCCAGGTCTCTGTTATAGCAATAATATCTATGTTTCCTGCACTTGCAATTAATCTTAGCTCATCTATCTTATTTCTTACACTCCTGCTATTAGTATAGTAAACCTTAAGGGAGCTGCTGTCTCCCTTTGTTTGCTGACCTGATCCAATGCCTTTATTTGTAACTTTATAATGAATGTCTTTTATACACTTAGTGTTTTCAGCCCTAATGTTGCAAACTGACTGTTTCCCACACACACACATACCTCTCTCTTCTATCAGTTTAAAATCCTAGGCATGTTAGCAATGGCCCTTTCGATCGAGTTGGCAAGTGCTTCCACCCCTGTCCCAGAGAGATGTACCCCATCCCTTGCATACATATCATGTTTGCCATAAAAGTTGTCCCAGTTGTCAATGAATGGGATTGCAAGTTCCTTGCAGTATCTATCTAGCCAGCAATTTGCACCAATTGCTCTAGACAACCATTCATTTCCCACTCCCCTTCTAGACAAGATGGTGGTGTCACCATGGTAATAGTGGTGTCACCATGGTAATGGTGTCACCATGGTAATGGTGGTGTCACCATGGTAATGGTGGTGTCACCATGGTAATGGTGGTGTCACCATGGTAATGGTGGTGTCACCATGGTAATGGTGGTGTCACCATGATAATGGTGTCACCGTGGTAATGGTGTCATTATGGTAATGGTGTCACTATGGCAATGGTGTCATTATGGTAATGGTGTCACCATGGTAATGGTGATGTCACCATGGTAATGATGGTGTCACCATGGTAATGATGGTGTCACCATGGTAATGATGGTGTCACTATGTTAATGATGGTGTCACCATGGTAATGATGGTGTCACCATGGTAATGATGATGTCACCATGGTAAGGATGGTGTCACCATGATAATGGTGTTACCATGGTAATGATGGTGTCACCAAGGTAATGATGGTGTCATCATGGTAATGATGGTGTCACCATGGTAATGATGGTGTCACAATAGTAATGATGGTGTCACCATGGTAATGGTGGTGTCACCATGGTAATGATGGTGGCACCGTGGTAATGGTTGTGTCACCATGGTAATGAAAGTGTCCTCCCGGTAATGGTGTCACCATGGTAATGGTGGTGTCACCATGGTAATGATAGTGTCACCATGGTAATGATGGTGTCACCATGGTAATGATGGTGTCACCATGGTAATGATGGTGTCACCATGGTAATGATGGTATCACAATGGTAATGATAGTGTCACTATGGTAATGATGGTGTCACCATGGTAATGATGGTGTCACCATGGTAATGATGGTGTCACCATGGTAATTATGGTGTCACCATGGTAATGATGGTGTCACCATGGTAATGATGGTGTTACCATGGTAATGATGGTGTCACCATGGTAATGATGGTGTCACCATGGTAATGATGGTGTCACCATGGTAATGGCTGTGTCACCATTGTAATGATAGTGTCACCATGGTAATGGTGTCACCATGGTAATGATGTCTCCACGGTAATGGTGTCACCATGGTAATGGTGTCACCATGGTAATGATGGTGTCACCATGGTAATGATGGTGTCACCATGGTAATGATGGTGTCACCATGGTAATGAAAGTGTCACCATTACATACCCCGGATACCACAATGTTTGTATCCCCTACCATTACACACCCAGGATACCACCGTTTGGGTCTTCCCTACCATTACATACCCAGGATACCACCGTGTGGGCATCTCCTACCATTACATACCCAGGATACCACCGTGTGGGCCTCCCCTACTATTACATACCCAGGATACCACCGTGTCGGCTTCCTCTACCATTACATACCCTGGATACCACTGTGTGGGCTTCCTCTACCATTACATACCCAGGATACCACTGTGTGGGCATCCTCTACCATTACATACCCTGGATACCACTGCGTGGGCTTCCTCTACCATTATATACCCGGGATACCACTGTGTGGGCATCCCCTACCAATACATACCCTGGATACCACCGTGTGGGTGAGGAAGTAACAGTGGCCCCAGCTTCCCAAACACCGACTGACATTAAAAAAAAATCCAAAGAAGGAAAAAAATAGCTGGAAAAAAAAGCCGGGTGATGTAACACTGCCCCTGGGGTGGGCTTTGTCCCTGGTGATCTCACCTGGGGCTGGGAAAATCCATGAATGCCACGGAGAGAACATTTGCCCCGGGTTTTTTCCACCCCTGGGTTCAGTCCCTTCCATGGAGGACTGGCCGTGGAGATTTCAATAACAAAAAGATGTGTTGGTTTTTACGCCGTGGCTGCGAGAATGTCTCGTTACTCGCTGCTTGTCTCGTTCAGACCCTCCTTGATTACGGCACTGCCTTGATGAACAACGGTGAGGGGTAACGAGAGGTAGATACTGTGAAGAGAGAGGGAGGGGTAACGAGAGGCAGATACTGTGAAGAAAGAGGGCAGTCTGAGTAACGAAGCTGGTGCAAGATAACAACGAGGACAGTTTCAGTAAATAACGAAAGTGATGAGTGTAAACGAGGTTAGATCTAGTAATGAGAAAGGTGATGTGATCAACGAGAGCAGCACCAGTAACGAGGAAGGTGATGGTAACAACGAAGGCAGCACCAGTAATGAGGAAGGTGATGGTAACAACGAAATCAGCACCAGTAACGAGGAAGGTGATGGTAACAACGAAGGCAGCACCAGTAACGAGGAAGGTGATGGTAACAACGAAGGCAGCACCAGTAACGAGGAAGGTGATGGAAACAACGAAGGCAGCACCAGTAACGATGAAGGTGATGGAAACAACGAAGGCAGCACCAGTAACGAGGAAGGTGATGGTAACAACGAAGGCAGCACCAGTAACGAGGAAGGTGATGGTAACAACGACGACAGCACCAGTAACGAGGAAGGTGATGGTAACAACGAAGGCAGCACCAGTAACGAGGAAGGTGATGGAAACAACGAAGGCAGCACCAGTAACGAGGAAGGTGATGGTAACAACGAAGACAGCACCAGTAACGAGGAAGGTGATGGTAACAACGAAGGCAGCACCAGTAACGAGGAAGGTGATGGTAACAACGAAATCAGCACCAGTAACGAGGAAGGTGATGGTAACAACGAAGGCAGCACCAGTAACGAGGAAGGTGATGTAAACAACGAAGGCAGCACCAGTAACGAGGAAGGTGATGGTAACAACGAAGGCAGCACCAGTAACGAGGAAGGTGATGGTAACAACGACGACAGCACCAGTAACGAGGAAGGTGATGGTAACAACGAAGGCAGCACCAGTAACGAGGAAAGTGATGGAAACAACGAAGGCAGCACCAGTAACGAGGAAGGTGATGGTAACAACGAAGGCAGCACCAGTAACGAGGAAGGTGATGGTAACAACGAAGACAGCACCAGTAACGAGGAAGGTGATGGTAACAACGAAGACAGCACCAGTAACGAGGAAGGTGATGGTAACAACGAAGAGAGCACCAGTAACGAGGAAGGTGATGGTAACAACGAAGGCAGCACCAGTAACGAGGAAGGTGATGGTAACAACGAAGTCAGCACCAGTAACGAGGAAGGTGATGGTAACAACGAAGGCAGCACCAGTAACGAGGAAGGTGATGGTAACAACGAAGTCAGCATCAGTAACGAGGAAGGTGATGGTAACAACGAAGGCAGCACCAGTAACGAGGAAGGTGATGGTAACAACGAAGGCAGGACCAGTAACGAGGAAGGTGATGGTAACAACGAAGGCAGCACCAGTAACGAGGAAGGTAATGGTAACAACGAAGGCAGCACCAGTAACGAGGAAGGTGATGGTAACAACGAAGTCAGCACCAGTAACGAGGAAGGTGATGGTAACAACGAAGGCAGCAACAGTAACGAGGAAGGTGATGGTAACAACGAAGTCAGCACCATTAACGAGGAAGGTGGACACCTCCAGACAATGAAAATTTGAACCTGTTTCTATTCTGCCATTGTAAATGAAAACTAATGCAAATAGAAAGAAAGAAAGAGGTAGGTGTGTGTGTGTGTGTGTGTGTGTGTGTGTACTCACCTAATTGTACTCACCTAATTGTGGTTGCAGGGGTCGAGACTCAGCTCCTGACCCCGCCTCTTCGCTGTCCGCTACTGGGTCTCTGCTCTCCCTGCTCCATGAGCTTTATCATACTTTGTCTTAAAACTATGTATGGTTCCTGCCTCCACTATATCTTTCCCTAGACTATTCCACTTCCTGACTACTCTGTGGCTGAAGAAATGCGTCCTAACATCCCTTTGACTCATCTGAGTCTTCAGCTTCCAGTTGTGTCCCCTTGTTTCTGTGTTCCCTCTCTGGAACATCCTGTCACTGTCTTCCTTGTCGATTCCCCGCAGTATTTTGTATGTCGTTATCATGTCTCCTCTGACCCTTCTTTCCTCCAGTGTTGTTAGTCCTATTTCCCTCAGCCTTTCTTCATAGGACAGACCCCTGAGTTGTGGAACTAACCTTGTCGCAAACCTTTGCACTTTCTCTAGTTTCTTTACGTGCTTGACCAGGTGTGGGTTCCAGACTGGTGCTGCATATTCTAGTATGGGCCTGACGTACACGGTGTACAGTGTCTTAAACGATTCCTTGTTAAGGTAACGGAACGCTAATCTTAGGTTTGCCAGTCGCCCATATGCTGCCGCAGTTATCTGGTTGATGTGTGCCTCCGGAGACGTGCTTGGCGTTATACTCACCCCAAGGTCTTTCTCCTTTTCCGAGGTTTGTAGCCTTTGTTCGCCTAGCCTGTACTCTGTCAGCGGTCTTCTTTGCCCTTCTCCGATCTTCATGACTTTGCATTTGGTGGGATTGAACTCGAGAAGCCATTTGCTAGACCAGATGTCAAGCTTGTCCAGGTCTGTTTGAAGTCCTGCTTGGTCCTCTTCCGATGTGATTCTCCTCATTAATTTCACATCATCTGCGAACAGAGACACTTCTGAGTCTATCCCATCTGTCATGTCATTTACATATACCAAGAATAACACTGGTCCTAGGACTGACCCCTGCGGAACGCCGCTCGTCACAGGTTCCCACTGTGATACCTCATCACGCACCATGACCTGTTGTTGCCTCCCTGTGAGGTATTCCCTGATCCATTCCAGTGCCCTTCCTGTTATACGTGCTTGTTCTTCCAGCTTCTTTACTAATCTCATGTGAGGAACTGTGTCGAAGGCCTTCCTGCAGTCCAGGAAAATGCAATCAACCCACCCTTCTCTCTCTTGCCTTACCTCTGTTACTTTATCATAGAACTCTAGGAGGTTTGTTACACAGGATTTGCCTTCCCGGAATCCGTGCTGCCTGGTGTTTATTATTTTGTGTGTGTGTGTGTGTGTGTGTGTGTGTGTGTGTGTGTGTGTGTGTGTGTGTGTGTGTGTGTGTGTGTGTGTGTGTGTGTGTGTGTGTGTGTAACCTCTTTAAGAACGAATAACCTTGGAAGAAATTAAAGTAAGAAAGATCAATTCCTGACCACAGCAGGTACCTATATATATGGTACCTAATTATGTTAGTTAATGGAAGTGCTGAACATATGGGCATCATTCACTTCATGAAGTATGTATAATCAAGGCATAACACCGACAAATGATAAAAATAAGATGCAGTGAAGTCATTGTTGGGACAATGTTCCACCCAGGAGTGGGTGGATAAACCCAAATTGTAGGTTAAACACTGCACCAATAAAGTCTCCACTGTTTTTTTTTTATTTACCTCTGGTCACAGACCGGGCCGTGGGGGCGTTGACCCCCGAAACCATCTCCAGGTATACTCCAGGTATAATCGTGAGACAGACGCACTACCTAACATTACTTTTATAGTTAACAGGAGTAACTTCTGGAATATGCTACCGAACGTATATTAAACATTAACATAATTTTGCTGCTATATCTTATTACTAAACCAGGGATAATATCACTGTACAAGATTCATCTTTCGTACCTGTCAGACTACACTAATGAAGCTCTCTTTCATTTCTACCCTGAATTGTGTGACCTTGGTACTATCTGGTCGTCCACCCTTGCAGTCTGTTCAAGTCTTCTTGTAGACTGTCCATATCCTGCCCAGTTTATATTCTTCAAGGTACACTGCAATCAATCCCCAGTCGGAGGTCATTTATCTGTTTATCAAGAATAATATTGTGAATCTAATAATGGTACACAATACTGAAACGTTGATCAGTAAGACATGTGCAACGGTTAGGTATCTTTATTCCAAAACGTTTCGTCTACATAATAGGCTTCTTCAGACGAGTGCAGAGGAGGCAGCAGATAATATCGCCTTTATATCTCTACTGCTTCTGCTGTCTCCTCCGTATTTAACTGAAGAAGCCTACTTTGTAGGCGAAACGTTTCAGAATAAAGATACCTTACTGTTGCGCATGTGTCTTACTTATCAAGAATAATAGTGATCTTAATAATGATTGGTGGGGACCCCAGTTATTACGCTGCCGTTGATCTCGTAGTCACAATGTGTTGTTCTCTTATCTATAGATGTTCATAATTTCGCTTAAATTATTTTCCTTTTGCCAGTGCATGTCTTGCTACTGTGTTGCATGTCTTGCTGCTGTGTTGCATGTCTTGCTGCTGTGTTGCATGTATTGCTGCTGTGTTGCATGTATTGCTGCTGTGTTGCATGTCTTGCTGATGTGTTGCATGTCTTGCTACTGTGTTGCATGTCTTGCTACTGTGTTGCATGTCTTGCTGCTGTGTTGCATGTCTTGCTGCTGTGTTGCATGTATTGCTGCTGTGTTGCATGTCTTGCTGATGTGTTGCATGTCTTGCTACTGTGTTGCATGTCTTGCTGCTGTGTTGCATGTCTTGCTGCTGTGTTGCATGTCTTGCTGCTGTCTTGCATGTCTTGCTGCTGTGTTGCATGTCTTGCTGCTGTCTTGCATGTCTTGCTGCTGTGTTGGTGGGTCTCGGTTGGAGCTTCTTGTCAACGCCTTGTTTTCCATGACACACTCTTTCAGGTCGACCTGTTCCACCAACTGCTAGATAAGAGATAAGATTTTGTTCGGATTTTTAACCACGGAGGATTAACCAACCAGGAAGAAGGCAGTGCGTCGTCGAGGGACTGTCTTATTTCCATTGGGGTCCTCAATCTTGTCCCCCAGGATGCGGATGTAACCCACACCAGTCGAATAACGCCCAGGTACCTACTTGCTAGGTAAACAGGACAATAGGTGTAAGAAAACGCGTCGAATGTTTCCACTCTTGCCGGGAATCGACCCCGGACACTCATCATGTGAAACGAGAGCTTTGCAGCCAGGCCACGGGGTCCAGCAATTTGTGAATGTAGCTGCCCACATTATGTATATGTGTGTATGCTTGTGTCACCATGTGTAAGTGCTTTTGTCGCCATGTATACATGAATGTGACACCTGGTGGATGTGCTCCAGTCACCTTGTGATTATATCTGTGTTCATAGCTTGGTTGGCAGAGTTCTCAGCTCACACACTGAGGAAGAAGCATCGCTCCCTGTTGGGCATGTTTCCTCACTTCTACTAACCACAATAGAGCGAAAAACTAATGTGAAGGACCTGGGAGTGATAATGTCAGAGGATCTCACCTTCAAAGAACACAACAATGTATCTACTATATCTGATAGAAAAATGATATGATCGATAATGAGAACCTTCAAAACTAGGGACACCAAGCCCATGATGATTCTCTTCAAATCGCTTGTTCTCTCTAGGCTGGAATACTGCTGTACACTAACTGCCTCCTTCAAGGCAGGCGAAATTGCTGACCTGGAGAGTGAACAGAGAACTTTCACGGCACACCTAAATTACTGGGAACGGTTGAAGTCCTTTATTTGTATTCCCTGGAACGCAGGCGAGAAAGATACAATTCTAGAGGGATTAGTACCAAATTAATACAAAACTTGGTAACAAACTGACACGAAAATCACTCCCTACAAAAGACTCGGCAGATGCAGCATTTTCCCAATGAAAAGCAGGAGTGACACGAGTACACTCAGAGACAACACAGTAAGTGTCAGGGGCTCAAGTCTGTTCAACTGCCTCCCAGCATACATAAGGGGGATTACCAATAGACCCCTGGCTGTCTTCAAGAAGGCGTTGGACAGGCACCTAAAGTCAGTACCTGACCTGCCGGGCTATGGTTCATACATCGATTTGCCTGCGGCCAGCAGTAACAGCTTGGTTGATCACACCCCTGATCCACCACGAAGCCTGGTCTCAGACGGGGCCGGGGGACGTTGACCCCCGAAACCCTCTCCATGTATTCCTAGCAGTAATTAGGTACCTGCGTTTTGTGGGTCGCATTCTGAAGGACAAGATTAACTTAAATATAAATTTCTGTGCATGGTAGCGAGAGAACTCAATAAATGTAAAAGGACCACGACTCTTCAGTACCATCCCTTCATATATAAGGGACTGTCAATAGGGAACTCGTCAGATTCCTCGAAATAATTTCTGATCAGCCGGGTTGTGGTGTGCTTACGTTGGATTGCGGGTGGAGGGCACTAACAGCTTGATCGATCAGGCCAGCAACCAGGTCTGGACTGGGAGCGGGCCAATGGGGCGGTGACCCCCGGAAGCGTTTCCAGGTCATCTCGAGGTAAATATTGTGCACGAACGTTAGTTGTCAAGTGTGTGTTGTGTACTCGCCTAGTTGTGGTTGCAGGGGTCGAGTCATAGCTCCTAGCCCCGCGTGTGTGAAGGAATGCAGGTATTGCTCCCACACTCCCCTTGCTACTCACCTATTTACAAAATGACACGCATATTGTTGCGGGTTCCACAGACACCATTTTTTAATTCTCCTCGGTGACCCATTTGTACGCAAGGCTGGGGAGGGGGTAGGAGAGGGGCAGCTGGTAGGGGAGGTGTTAGGGAGGGATGAGTTGGGAGGAGAAGGGTCGAGGAGGGGTGAGTGGAAAAAGAAAGGGGGAAATAAATAGGGGTAAAGTGATAGGAGGTTGTAATTAACAGAAGTGAATTAACAGAGAAGTGAAGGGAGGAATAATAAAAGTAGCAGCAGCAGTAGCAGTAGTGGTAGTTGTAGCAGTAGCAGCATCAGTAGTTGTAGCAGTAGCAACATGTAGGTAGCAGTAACACCAGCAGAACACCAGCAGCAGTAACACCAGCAGCAGTAGCAACAGCAGCAGTAGTAACACCAGTAGCAGTAACACCAGTAGCAGTAACACCAGCAGCAGTAGCACCAGCAGCAGTAGCACCAGCAGCAGTAGCACCAGCAGCAGTAGCACCAGCAGCAGTAGTAGCAGAACACCAGCAGCAGTAGCACCAACAGCAGTAGCACCAGCAGCAGTAGTAACAGTAACACCAGCAGCAGTAGCACCAGCAGCAGTAGCACCAGCAGCAGTAGCACCAGCAGCAGTAGCAACAGTAACACCAGCAGCAGTAGCACCAACAAGAACGAGAGCCAATTAGTACTGTACAGAACATGTATGCAACTGTACAGTTGTCTGGTCCAGTACATGTACACATACTAGTTGTACTTCATGATATCAATGACATTAAGAATTGAATGTAAGTAAATTGAAAAATGATTAACTTGGAACCAAAAACACCGAATAAGCAGGATCTATACAATTCGACCTCTAATTGGTGTCCTCTTCAGCAGGCACTAGAGCTTGGTCATCTTATCATGCTGATGCCCAGCATTGAGGAGATATGATAAGGTGTTGACCTTCACGTGACGCTGATTATATCCTTCTGCCTATAAAAAAATCCTCCTCAATCTTTGTATCTGCTGAAGAGGATCTCAGTTGAAGGTTGAAGTATAAAATTTTTGTTTATTTCGTGTGTCTGTCTCCAGGAGCGTTTTATCATGTCATGGACATGTTTTTATTATTATTATTTTAGAATATGACAAACACTTTTAAATTCCAAACGTGTTATTTCAGCAAGATTAGTGTTATTACTGTTGGATATCCCTCAGAAGACACCGTCTAAGTGGTGGCCAGTGTTGTCATTATTACTACAAATTTTTGTTTATATTTTTGCTCATAACACGAGAAGGTCTCAGCTGATCAGCTTCGAATTTTCAACGGTAGTGTACGCTTGCTAGGCCACGATTCTAGAAGGAACAATTGGCATGTGCATGAGCCTCATAACCAAACTTACTGAACCCGTTGCCAGCATTCTAGAATGACTGTGATCCATGATCCTCTGCATCACGGCTTCTAACCTTCACACAACTTGCCTCTTAATTCGACGATGGCGGAGTGTTTCTTCGTGGAAGATATTGGGATCTATATGTCCAAATTCGCCATTTTAATTAAAGAACTTGGGATATTAGGGACCAGGTCATAACTTATGAATGTTTCTACTGATTCACTATAAATCAGTGCTAATATTTACATTAAAAACCTATGCCGAACTCTGAACTATTTTTTTCGCTGTCATTAACGTACACGGGCTGGGGTTAGGCAATGCAAGGAGACTTTTCTCGGGTCGCACTGAGACGGATATACATCGAATCGTAATTACAACATTCATAAAGATTTGCTAAAGCCGTAAGGGTGGTAGAACGCCTAGGGAATGCAAGATGGGCAAGAATCTTCCCTCTAAGTGAAGTCAAGTGTACATGAGGGAGGTAAAGTCAGCCGGAAGAGTGGATTAAGCATTCAGGTTGAGCGGCGGCCAGCACCGTCAGTCTCTGCTATAATAGAATACTTGTATGCCTACAATGCCTTCCTTCAGCTCTACGCTATTTTTTTAATAGAACAGGTGGGAATATGTGATGCCCATAGCAGCCCACAATACCCATACCCACGCTGATATCAGTGGGGGAGGGGAGTGCACATGACGACAACACCACTACCGACGCTGAGATCAGTGGGGGAGGGGAGTGCACATGGCAACAACACCCGTACTCACGCTGAGATCAGTAGGGGAGGGGAGTGCACATGACGACAACACCACTACCCACGCTGAGATCAGTGGTGGAGGGGAGTGCCCATGGCAACAACACCCATACCCACGCTGAGATTAGTGGGGGAGGGGAGTGCACAGGGCAACAACACCCATACCCACGCTGAGATCAGGGGGGGAGGCGAGTGCACATGGCAGCAACACCCATACCCACGCTGAGAACAGTGGGGGAGGGGAGTGCACAGAGCGGCAACAACACCAATACCCACGCTGAGATGAGTGGGGGAGAGGAGTGCACATGACAGCAACACCCATACCCACGCTGAGATCAGTGGGGGAGGGGAGTTCACATGGCAACAACACTCATACCCATGCTGAGATCAGTGGGGGAGGGGACTGCACATAGCAACAACACCCGTACCCACGCTGAGATCAGTTGGGGAGGGGAGTTCACATGACAACAACACCCATACCCACGCTGAGATCAGTGGGGGAGGGGAGTGCACATGACAGCAACACCCATACCCACACTGAGATTAGTGGGGGAGGGGAGTTCACATGGCAACAACACCCATACCCACGCTGAGATCAGTGGGGGAGGGGAGTGCACATGGCAACAACACCCGTACCCACACTGAGATCAGTAGGGAAGGGGAGTTCACATGACAACAACACCCATACCCACGCTGAGATCAGTGGGGAAGGGGATTGCACATGGCAGCAACACCCATACCCACGCTGAGATTAGTGAGGGAGGGGAGTGCACAGGGCAACAACACCCATACCCACGCAAAGATCAGTGGGGGAGAGGAGTGCACATGGCAGCAACACCCATACCCACGCTGAGATCAGTGGGGGAGGGGACTGCACATAGCAACAACACCCGTACCCACGCTGAGATCAGTAGGGGAGGGGAGTTCACATGGCAACAACACCCATACCCACGCTGAGATCAGTGGGGAGGGGAGTGCACCTGGCAGCAACACCCATCAACATGGCACCCATCAACACCCATCAACATGGCAGCAACACCCACGCTGAGATCAGTGGGGTAGGGGAGTGCACATAGCAAAAACACCCGTACCCACACTGAGATCAGTAGGGGAGGGGAGTTCACATGACAACAACACCCATACCCACGCTGAGATCAGTGGAGGAGGGGAGTGCACATGGCAGCAACACCCATACCCACGCTGAGATTAGTGGGGGAGGGGAGTGCACAGGGCAACAACACCCATACCCACGCTGAGATCAGTGGGGGAGAGGAGTGCACATGGCAGCAACACCCATACCCACGCTGAGATCAGTGGGGGAGGGGATTGCACATAGAAACAACACCCGTACCCACGCTGAGATCAGTTGGGGAGGGGAGTTCACATGACAACAACACCCATACCCACGCTGAGATCAGTGGGGGAGGGTAGTGCACATGGCAGCAACACCCATACCCACACTGAGATTAGTGGGGGAGGGGAGTTCACATGGCAACAACACCCATACCCACGCTGAGATCAGTGGGGGAGGGTAGTGCACATTACAGCAACACCCATACCCACACTGAGATTAGTGGGGGAGGGGAGTTCACATGGCAACAACACCCATACCCACGCTGAGATCAGTGGGGGAGGGGAGTGAACATGGCAGCAACACTCATACCCACGCTGAGATCAGTGGGGAAGGGGAGTGCACATGGCAACAACACCCATACCCACGCTTAGATCAGTGGGGGAGAGAAGTGCACATGGCAGCAACACCCATACCCACGCTGAGATCAGTGGGGGAGAGGACTGCACATAGCAACAACACCCGTACCCACGCTGAGATCAGTTGGGGAGAGGAGTTCACATGACAACAACACCCATACCCACGCTGAGATCAGTGGGGGAGGGTAGTGCACATGGCAGAAACACCCATACCCACACTGAGATTAGTGGGGGAGGGGAGTTCACATGGCAACAACACCCATACATACGCTGAGATCAGTGGGGGAGGGTAGTGCACATTACAGCAACACCCATACCCACACTGAGATTAGTGGGGGAGGGGAGTTCACATGGCAACAACACCCATACCCACGCTGAGATCAGTGGGGGAAGGGAGTGCACATGGCAGCAACACCCATACCCACGCTGAGATCAGTGGGGGAGGGGAGTGCACATGGCAACAACACCCATACCCACGCTTAGATCAGTGGGGGAGAGAAGTGCACATGGCAGCAACACCCATACCCACGCTGAGATCAGTGGGGGAGAGGACTGCACATAGCAACAACACCCGTACCCCCGCTGAGATCAGTTGGGGAGGGGAGTTCACATGACAACAACACCCATACCCCGCTGAGATCAGTGGGGGAGGGGAGTGCACATGGCAGCAACACCCATACCCACACTGAGATCAGTGGGGGAGGGGAGTTCACATGGCAACAACACCCATACTAACGCTGAGATCAGTTGGGGAGGGGAGTTCACATGACAACAACACCCATACCCACGCTGAGATCAGTGGGGGAGGGGAGTGCACATGGCAGCAACACCCATACCCACACTGAGATTAGTGGGGAGGGTAGTGCACATGGTAAAAACACTCATACAAACGCTGAGATCAGTGGGGGAGGGGAGTAAACATGGCAGCAACACCCATACCCACGCTCAGATCAGTAGGGGAGGGGAGTTCACATGGTAACAACACCCATACCCACGCTGAGATCAGTGGGGAGGGGAGTGCACATGGCAGCAACACCCATACCCACTCTGAGATCAGTGGGGGAGGGGACTGCACACAGCAACAACACCCATACCCACGCTGAGATGAGTGGGGGAGGGGAGTGCAGATGGCAGCAACACCCATACTCACGCTGAGATCAGTGGGGGAGGGGAGTTCACATGACAACAACACCCATACCCACGCTGAGATCAGTGGGGGAGGGGAGTTCACATGGCAACAACACCCATACCCACGCTGAGATCAGTGGGGGAGGGGAGTGCACATGGCAGCAACACCCATACCCACGCTGAGATTAGTGGGGGGAGGGGAGTGCACAGGGCAACAACACCCATACCCACTCTGAGATGAGTGGGGGAGGGGAGTGCACATGGCAGCAACACCCATACCCACGCTGAGATTAGTGGGGGAGGGGAGTGCACAGGGAAACAACACCCATACCCACGCTGAGATGAGTGGGGGAGGGGAGTGCACATGGCAGGAACACCCATACCCACGCTGAGATCAGTGGGGGAGGGGAGTGCACATGGCAGCAACACCCATACCCACGCTAAGATCAGTGGTGGAGAGGAGTGCACATGGCAGCAACACCCATACCCACGCTGAGATCAGTGGGGGAGGGGACTGCACATAGCAACAACACCCGTACCCACGCTGAGATCAGTAGGGGAGGGGAGTTCACATGGCAACAACACCCATACCCACGCTGAGATCAGTGGGGGAGGGGAGTGCACATGGCAGCAACACCCATCAACATGGCACCCATCAACACCCATCAACATGGCAGCAACACCCACGCTGAGATCAGTGGGGGAGGGGAGTGCACATGGCAATAACACCCATACCAACGCTGAGATCAATGGGGGAGGGGAGTGCACATGGCAGCAACACCTATCAACATGGCACCCATCAACATGGCAGCAACACCCACGCTGAGATCAGTGGGGAAGGGGACTGCACATGGCAGCAACACCCATACCAACGCTAAGATCAATGGGGGAGGGGAGTGCACATGGCAGCAACACCCATACCCACGCTGAGATCAATGGGGGAGGGGAGTGCACATGGCAGGAACACCCATAAACACTTTTTTTTCGATGAACAAAGTTGGTTACATCATGAGTGTGCTGCTAATCTATTTTTTATATGATATTTAAATGCTAGTCAGTTATGTTTGTGTCATATTGCACCTCACTGCTCGGAGTTATAACATAGTATTGTTACCCGTCAGCCTGAACTGGTCCACTTTATTACGACAATGAAGATATCCCCAGAAATTTGGTTCCAGCAGATCTGGAGTTACTATTACACTTGGGAATTACCGTCTCTCAGGATGGCTTATCCCATTCACAGGAGAAATGGAATTTTTAATGAGAATATTTCCATCACAGAAGGGGCCAAGAAAAATTGGATTATGTAGGTATAAAGAAGAAAAAATATAAGGAGGGTACCGGGGACTTTTAACTGTAGTATATATCTAAGAAAAATTAAATCATTATTGTTACATTTTAATACTATATTATTAAATGCCTCCGACGTGAGGACCTTTAAAAGGTTGCTTGATTTGTTCTTTTTCTTTTTCTTCCTCCGACTTTTTTATATTATTTCGCTCTTAAGTTGAGAACATCTTATCTAATCGCCTTCAAATTTGCAACACTTATGTATGGTAACGAGGACCAAATTCTTGGAACAAGTGACATGTTCACGTCACCTATGACCTCAGTGGTGGAGCTTCAGAATATTTAAATATAATGGATGAGGACGGAGAAGAGTGGAACTGAGGAGTGTAGCTGCACATTAGATCATTTTATGAGTAAAACTGAGTGAAATTTAGATTCTCTTAAACCACGTTAAATAAATCACAGTTCACCTCCACTGAACAACTTCAGTATTTAATGGCTGATGTATCTTACTGCCAGGATACTTCCTCTTAAGTTTCGTCTGACTCCAGATAAATTTGGTTATATAACAGCAAAAAAAAAAAATTCCTTTGAGTCATCGGAATCCAAATTTTCACCACTTGAGTGTTTCTTCCCTTAAGAAACAAGTGTTTCTTCCCTGAAGAAACAAGTGTCTCTTCCCTGAAGAAACAAGTGTTTCTTCCCTGAAGAAACAAGTGTTTCTTCCCTGAAGAAACAAGTGTTTCTTCCCTGAAGAAACACTCGCGTTGCCGCTCTGTGGCCTAAGTCCCAAGTTAGAAATTTTATCGAACAATGATATTCATTTTTATTCAGTAACCGAAGACTGTTGCTTTTTATTGACTTCAAAAACATTATTAGCGAGACTGTAATAAGGCTGATGACCCATATGTCTGCGAAGCTGCAATGGAGATTTTTACTTCAATGATCAAAACAAACTTTGAATCATTGACATCAGATCATTTCCTCGGGATTACTTTTTTCTGATCTTGATTAGAAGTATTTTGGAATTAATTTTGGAACTGTCTATTTGCCAACTTGCCATTTTTGGGGGGGACAATTTTCATCAAAAAGGATTTTTTACTCAAAATCAATATTTTTTTTTTTTTTTACGGATACATTATAGAGAATTTTAAGTAGAATATAAACGAGAAAAGAAAACAAAAAAAAAAGTAAAAAGAAACTCGTTATGGCTTTATTAAGATTACCGGAACATTCTAACACATTTCGTTTATTACTCAAGAACGCGTTATTTGACTGGCTTCAAATTTTCATCGTTGGTGTAAGATAACTTGGGCAAGATTCGTGAACCATTTGCTTGTTTGAGATAACGGGAGGCTGGCTCTTGTGATAACGGGAGGCTGGCTCTTGTGATAACGGAAGGCTGGCTCTTGTGATAACGGGAGGCTGGCTCTTGTGATAACGGGAGGCTGGCTCTTGTGATAACGGGAGGCTGGCTCTTGTGATAACGGGAGGCTGGCTCTTGTGATAACGGGAGGCTGGCTCTTGTGATAACGGGAGGCTGGCTCTTGTGATAACGCGAGGCTGGCTCTTGTGATAACGCGAGGCTTGCTCTTGTGATAACGGGAGGCTGGCTCTTGTGATAACGGGAGGCTGGCTCTTGTGATAACGGGAGGCTGGCTCTTCTGATAACGGGAGGCTGGCTCTTGTGATAACCCGAGGCTGGCTCTTGTGATAACGCGAGGCTGGCTCTAGTGATAACGGGAGGCTGGCTCTTGTGATAACGGGAGGCTGGCTCTTGTGATAACGGGAGGCTGGCTCTTGTGATAACGGGAGGCTGGCTCTTCTGATAACGGGAGGCTGGCTCTTGTGATAACCCGAGGCTGGCTCTTGTGATAACGCGAGGCTGGCTCTAGTGATAACGGGAGGCTGGCTCTTGTGATAACGGGAGGCTGGCTCTTGTGATAACGCGAGGCTGGCTCTTGTGATAACGCGAGGCTGGCTCTTGTGATAACGGGAGGCTGGCTCTTGTGATGACGGGAGGCTGGCTCTTGTGATAACGGGAGTCTGGCTCTTGTGATAACGGGAGTCTGGCTCTTGTGATAACGGGAGTCTGGCTCTTGTGATAACGGGAGGCTGGCTCTTGTGATAACGCGAGGCTGGCTCTTGTGATAACGCGAGGCTGGCTCTTGTGATAACGGGAGGCTGGCTCTTGTGATAACGCGAGGCTGGCTCTTGTGATAACGCGAGGCTGGCTCTTGTGATAACGGGAGGCTGGCTCTTGTGATGACGGGAGGCTGGCTCTTGTGATAACGGGAGGCTGGCTCTTGTGATAACGGGAGTCTAGCTCTTGTGATAACGGGAGGCTGGCTCTTATGATAACGGGAGGCTGGCTCTTGTGATAACGCGAGGCTGGCTCTTGTGATAACGCGAGGCTGGCTCTTGTGATAACGGGAGGCTGGCTCTTGTGATAACGCGAGGCTGGCTCTTGTGATAACGGGAGGCTGGCTCTTGTGATAACGGGAGGCTGGCTCTTGTGATACGGAGGCTGGCTTTAAGCTGCTTGTGATAACGGGAGGCTGGCTCTTGTGATAACGGAGGCTGGCTCTTGTGATAACGGAGGCTGGCTCTTGTGATAACGGAGGCTGGCTCTTGTGATAACGGAGGCTGGCTCTTGTAACGGGAGGCTGGCTCTTGTGATAACGGGAGGCTGGCTCTTGTGATACGAGGCTGGCTCTTGTGATACGGAGCGCTCTTGTGATAGGAGGCTGGCTCTTGTGATAACGGAGGCTGGCTCTTGTGATACGGAGGCTGGCTCTTTGATAACGAGGCTGGCTCTTTGATAACGAGGCGTTTGGATAAGCCTCTGTAACGAGGCGCTTGTGGAGGCTGCTTTGTGTGGGCTGGCTCGATGGAGGCTGGTTGATGGCTTTGTCGGCTGGCTTTGTGATACGAGCTGGCTGGATAGAGCTGCTCTGTGATACGAGCTGTTTTGATACGAGCTCGTGTCGGGCTGTCTTGTGATAAGGCTGGCTCTTGTGATACGGAGGCTGGCTCGATAACGGGGCTGGCTTGTGATAGAGCGCCTGGATACGAGGCTGGCTCTGATACGGGGCGGCTCTTGGATCGCGGCTGGTTTGTAACGCGAGGCGCTCTGTGATCGAGGCTGCTCTGTGATGGGCTGGCTCTTGATAACGGCTGGTCTGTGATCGGGAGCTGGCCTGTGCGAGCTGGCTTGATACGAGGCTGGCTCTGTGATACGGGCTGTGTGATCGAGCTGGCTCTTTTGAGCTGGCTCTTGTGATAACGGAGGCTGGCTCTTGTGATAACGGAGGCTGGCTCTTGTATAACGGAGGCTGGCTCTTGTGATAACGGAGGCTGGCTCTTGTGATACGGGAGGCTGGCTCTTGTGATACGGAGGCTGGCTCTTGTGATAACGGAGGCTGGCTCTTGTGATAACGGAGGCTGGCTCTTGTGATAACGGGAGGCTGGCTCTTGTGATAACGGAGGCTGGCTCTTGTGATAACATCGACGGGCTGCTCTTGTGATAACGGGAGGCTGGCTCTTGTGATAACGGGAGGCTGGCTCTTGTGATAACGGAGGCTGGCTCTTGTGATAACGGGAGGCTGGCTCTTGTGATACGGAGGCTGGCTCTTGTGATAACGGAGGTGGCTCTTGTGATACGGAGGCTGGTCTTGTGATAACGGAGGCTGGCTCTTGTGATAACGGGAGGCTGGCTCTTGTGATACGGAGGCTGGCTCTTGTGATAACCGAGGCTGGCTCTTGTGATAACGGAGGCTGGCTCTTGTGATAACGGAGGCTGGCTCTTGTTGATCTAACGGGAGGCTGGCTCTTGTGATCGGGAGGCGGCTCTTGTGATAACGGAGGCTGGCTCTTGGTACGGGAGCTGGCTCTGTGATCAGGCTGGCTCTTGTGATAACGGAGGCTGGCTCTTGTGATAACGGAGGCTGGCTCTTGTGATAACGGGAGCTGGCTCTTGTAGCGGAGGCTGGCTCTTGTGATAACGGAGCTGGCTCTTGTGATAACGGGGGCTGGCTCTTTGTAACGAGGCTGGCTCTTGTGATAACGGAGGCGGCTCTTGGATAAGGAGGCTGGGGGGGGGGGCTGGTTTGTGATAACCGAGGCTGGCTCTTGTGATAACGGGAGGCTGGCTCTTGTGATAACGGGAGGCTGGCTCTTATGAGTCACTGCACATTTTAATCTGGAAGTATGTGCAGGTCTTATAGTGACATGCTCCTTTATTCAAGATAATACAACACTTTCTTGTTAACGCATTCCATTTCCTTTTTTCAGTTGGTTCATACTTACAAATTACCCAGGTGTAGTGCTGACACACTTGGATCTTCAGATGGACGCATTTTATTGTGTCCTGGTTGAAAACTTTCGTTTAGTGATGCTACAACCGACTCATAAGAACATAAGAAAGAAGGAACACTGCAGCAGGCCTACTGGCCCATGCGAGGCAGGTCCAGGTCTCCAACAGGCTTAAGCCAATGCCCCGACCCAGCCAGGTCAGGTTACATTCACTTAAGGAAGGAGCACTGCATCTGACCTAGTAGCACAAGCTAGTCAGGACCAACTCACACCCAACCGCATGGACAACCTGTACTGGTTACATATACTGCTTCCAGTGAGCCTTCAATTATATCTCAGTCATCTGCCGACATTTCAATATTCTGAATATTTTTATCAATAGTCTCTTTCACATTCCCACCCAAAGTCACCCAAGTGGAGATTGTATCGGCTCTTTCCTCCCATTCTTTATATATCCCAGGTAGACTATCTAAGACAAGGCCTTTGTCTGGATTACTGCTACTAAGTACCCTCCTTAGTACTTTCCTGAATCCTGTCCGTAATAGCTGCAATATTCATAGCCAATGTTTTTTATTAACATTATATACGTGGATACATTTTACCCATCTCGTGATTACATCCAGCAGGTACTTGAGACTTATAAACATGACCAGAGTGTTTTCTCACACAAGATATAACATTCCAGCAAGACTGGAGTTTTCTAAGATATTCTTCTCTGGATACAGCTCACAACAGTCTTACACGCGGGTACCTATTTTAACTGATAGGTGGGCGAGAGCAGCAGGAGTATAATAACACTCGCCCATATGTTTCTCAGCACCAGGGAATTTAACCTGTGACCTTGCAATTGTGCTGAATGTTCTCACTAGTGAGCAACATGGCAGGTCAGAGACCAGGTAATGTGCATTATCAAGAGAGCGACCACGTGCCCTAACCTTACTCCCCCCTCCCCAAGCCCAGAGAAATGTTGGGATGAAGAGGTGGGTATGGTGTCCACTGATGGAAGATGGGTTGCGATGGAAGAGTGGATGTGAAAGGAAGATGGGTGGTGACAGGAGGATGGGTGAGTAAAGTGTCACAATACCCTGTCTATAACCATAAACAACCCTCACTCAGAAGACTAACTTATGAAGATATATCGGTCCGACTTAACACTGGCCATAGTATTTACAATGTTTCAAACCCCAGAGATTTTATTGGTGCCGGAAAGCAGAAAAAATGGCAAGAAATGACAATTTCTGTCACCTTGGAGTATTGTTGGACTGGAGACACAATCAATGCTTCCAATCCAGAACCATAGACTTAATGCCACCAAAAGAAATTGGGGTTTGAACCTATATATTTGTGGTCACAGTGGTAGCCCATGATAACCTCTCTTTGATGAATAAATATACCTATTTGGATGAATCTTATTGCAGCCAGCTGGCCCAGTGGTTAACGCACTGGCCTGGAGTTTTACGACTCGCTCGCCATGGGTTCTAACCCACATCCGTACCCTGGTTCAAATAAGAAATACATCCATTTTTTGGGGGCAAATATATAAAGTCTTAAAGACTTAAACCATCACCAACAACAAAATGCGATTTATTAATGGACTCTTCACAGAGTCATATGTAAAGTTTACAGCTTTCTCAGAGTCACATTAAACACCACCTTAACAGTGAAATGTGGTTACCTGGGTCCAAATTTAATGCTACGGGACAAGCAACAAGAGGTGATGAAGAGGTTGGTCTGTATGTCAGAGTCGCTCACTGCCACAGAGTTAATTCACTCCAAAATTGTTGTACTTGATGCTTTGGCAGTAAAATTTGAGAACTAGAACCTAATAATTGTACTTTTATAGAAGCCACCATATACAGCTTCCCAATAGTTCAAAAACCAGCTATCGAAATTGAATACTCCTTGGAAAATCTTTTAACCCCGGTCCCAAATATCTTGTTGCTGGGTGATTGAATTATAAGACATTTAAAATGGAAGAATATAATAAATACTGTAACAGCAGAGGTAATCCTGGGAGGAAGTTCAGATGAAAAGTCTCACACAACTGAACTACTGAAACTCAGCAACAAATTCTTCTTCAGCCAGCAGACGTAAATGCCTTGAATCATCATTAATCGCTATTTATAACACAAACAGAAAAAAGGCAGCTTCGTTATCTCTGAAATATTAGCAAGAATTCTTCTCAAAACAAAAAACCCAGCCATCACATAGCTGCTACCACTACTACTACTACTGCTACCACAAGTACTACTACAACTATTACTACTAGTCTTACTACTACTACTACTACCTACAACGAATATAGTATGCCTTGCACCTCTATATATATAGTGGAGGGAAGGCGGGGTAGGGGTCGGCCTAGGAAAGGATGGAGGGAGGGGGTAAAGGAGGTTTTGTGTGCGAGGGGCTTGAACTTCCAGCAAGCATGTGTGAGCGTATTTGATAGGAGTTAATGGAGACAAATGGTTTTTAATACTTGACGTGCTGTTGGAGTGTGAGCAAAGTAACATTTATGAAGGGATTCAGGGAAACCGGCAGGCCGGACTTGAGTCCTGGAGATGGGAAGTACAGTGTCTGCACTCTGAAGGAGGGGTGTAAATGTTGCAGTTTTATAACTGTAGTGTAAAGCACCCCTCTGGCAAGACAGTGATGGAGTGAATGATGAGGAAAGTTTTTCTTTTTCGGGCCACCCTGCCTTGGTGGGAATCAGCCGATGTGTAAATAATAATAAAAAATTAATAAATATATATATATATATAATATATATATATATATATATATATATATATATATATATATATATATATATATATGGAGAAGACCAAGGCCAAGACCAGGGCCAAGACCAGGCCTACGAAGGGAGGCCAGCCAAGGGCACTCAGAGCGCAGCTGGTTTCCAGGGCCGGGACGTCAGGGGCCAGGCCAGGGTTACAGACCAGTCCTGCTGGACCTACATGAACTTGATATATGTATTGTTTGTAACAGCTTGACAAAGCTCCTGGAGAGCGAAACGTTGCCACAGTAAAAACGTCGCAATAGTTGCATGTGTGTCCAGGCTGAGGGACTGATTATCTCAAACTACTCCTCTCCTTACCCATTTCTACTTTGTACTGGACTGATGAAGCCACTGTGTGGCGAAACGTTTCCTTAATAAAGATTCCTATATATTGCATAAGTGTCTCAATCTTCAACTTGTCGGCTTCAAAACCATTTATCACACACACTAACATATAATAAAGTCGACAAGTCTACAAAACACACTTGAGTTTATATTCAAGAATAATAATGATGTGAAAAACGTTATGGTGATACCGATATGATGTGGGAAAAAGACACTTATGTACACTTCAAGACATTTATTACACAAAACATTTCGCCACGAGTGGCTTCTTCAGTCCTAAGACTGAAGAAATCACTCGTGGCGAAACGTTTCCTTTAATGTATGTCCCGAAGTGTATACGTACATTAGTGTGTTTTTCCACAATAATTATCTCATATAAGATACAGTAGTGTCTAAGACAGTGAATTTAGATCCAAACTATTTGAAGCTGAGCTGTGCATACACAATGTGGTTCTGACTACCCAAACGTCAAGTCACGAGGATGTTTTCACCAAACCCAACTTTAACGACAAAAACGTAAATTTAGATGATGCAAATTGTCCTTCGTGAAACATGTTGAGGTATTTTGAATAACGTGGCTCTGAAGTAATGGCTACATAGAATTAACTCTGTGGCATCGAAAGTATTGTCAAGGCACATATGTTAAGACATAGAAGATGATGTAAGCCAGAGAGAGACACTCCTCTACAAAGACGAAGAATCACAGAACATCTGAAGGGTGCTAGACTATAGGGAGTGTGGAAGCAAGCACTGGCTAGAGAAACAGAAGATTTAATCTTTAAAGGGAGGACTCATACGAGACCAGGAGAGACAGACGGAGCTAACAGCAATTAATGAAACTGAAAGCAATCCAAAATACTTCTTGTATTCAAAATCCAGGACAAACAACAACACCCACTACAGGACCCATTCTCCACCGAGAGAGAACTTACACTGATGACAGCAAACAAATGAGCGAAATACTAAGTCCAAATGTGACTCTGTTCAGTGAGCAGTTAATCAGACTTAAGGTCAACAATCTGAATGAGTTCTTCATGAACGAGACTCAAAGCCTTGTCGATATCACCAAAATTTCTGGCATAATCCTAACCTCACTGGAGTCGTTGGAAGCCTAGGTGAGGACAGTAAGGCTTCGTGTGAGACCTAGGTGAGGACAGTAAGGCTTCGTGTGAGACCTAGATGAGGACAGTAAGGCTTCGTGTGAGACCTAGATGAGGACAGTAAGGCTTCGTGTGAAACCTAGATGAGGACAGTAAGGCTTCGTGTGAGACCTAGATGAGGACAGTAAGGCTTCGTGTGAGACCTAGGTGAGGATAGTAAGGCTTCGTGTGAGACCTAGATGAGGACAGTAAGGCTTCGTGTGAGACCTAGATGAGGACAGTAAGGCTTCGTGTGAGACCTAGATGAGGACAGTAAGGCTTCGTGTGAAACCTAGATGAGGACAGTAAGGCTTCGTGTGAGACCTAGATGAGGACAGTAAGGCTTCGTGTGAGACCTAGGTGAGGATAGTAAGGCTTCGTGTGAGACCTAGATGAGGACAGTAAGGCTTAGTGTGAGACCTAGATGAGGACAGTAAGACTTCGTGTGAGACCTAGATGAGAACAATAAGGCTTCGTGTGAGACCTAGGTGAGGACAGTAAGGGTCAAGGGAGGCCTAGGTGAGGATAGTAAGGCTTCGTGTGAGACCTAGGTGATGATAGTAAGGCTTCGATAGAGGCCTATATGAAGATAGTAAGGCTTCTTGTGAGACCTATGTGAAGATAGTAATGGTCAAGGGAAGCCTAGGTGAGGATAGTAAAGCTTATGGGAGGCCTAGGTGAGGCTATTAGATGCCTTGGTGAGGATAGTAAGATTCAAGGGAAGCCTAAGTGAGGACAGTAAGTCATTTGAGACATAGCTGTGTATAGAAAGGGTCGCGAGAATCATAGGTGAGAATAGTAAGAGGCCTAGTTGACAACAGTAAGAGTCTAGTAAGGCCTAGTTGACAACAGTAAGAGTCTAGTAAGGCCTAGTTGACAACAGTAAGAGTCTAGTAAGGCCTAGTTGAAAACAGTAAGAGTCTAGTAAGGCCTAGTTGACAACAGTAAGAGTCTAGTAAGGCCTAGTTGAAGATAGTGAAGGTCGTGGGAGGTCGAGCCAAGTAAACAGTGAGTGCACAACAAACCTCGTCATCAGACAGGGAGTGCACAGTACACCCCATCATCAGACACTGTGTGCACAACAAACTTCACCAGACACTGTGTGCACAACAAACTTCACCAGACACTGTGTGCACAACAAACTTCACCAGACACTGTGTGCACAACAAACTTCACCAGACACTGTGTGCACAACAAACTTCATCAGACAATGAGTACACAACGGATCTCATCATTAGACAGTGTCTTCTTTTTGGATGTAATGCTCTTCATGTCTACACTTGTCAGAAATGACATGACATTGTTTACAAATATTGAGGAGGTTGTGGTAGTCGTGATCAACTGATGGTGTGGGAGTGGCCACGCTGACAGGTCCCTGCAATTGAAATGGATTAAAATCTGGTAATCTGGTAGTAGCGAGCACCTTGATCATCCAGTCGCTGGCAAGCTTGCCAGGAATGCAGGATGGGGCAGGGATGGTGGCAGGGAGGCAGGGAGGCAGGGAGGGAAGGTGCAATAAGTTCCCTTTCCACAACACACACTACTAGGGGATGAGGGAGGGGAGTGAGCATCATGGCCCCTTCACCATTACATTGCCTGGGAAAGATGGAGTGAGGAGAGCAACAAAGCCCTCCCTCCCCACTACGAATCTAGGGGAGACCCAGGCAAGCACCTGGTGAGGCTCACCTGGGCACCTATCGCAACCCAGCAACATAGCATTCCTTGCCCCGTCTACCGTCTGTCTGCAGCACCCGCGGCCGCCGCTGCCATACACACAACACCTCACTGGCAACCTCCGCACATTTCTCAGAAATCATCTACTCGCTCATTTCGTGACCTTAAATCTGCAATGAGTTTCTCTTAGTCTAATAACAACGCTTAAGACGTGACAAGAGGATTTTCTCATTTCCTTACATCTTATGTTGTGGCTATATCATATATGGTTTGGTGGGCATCTACCCAGAGCTGATGAATGTGAACAACTTTCCCAGTGTGGGAACCCGTCTTCCAGGTTCGTTGGATAATTGGGTTTAAAGCCTATCGACCTGTTCACCACCAGTCAAGAATACTTTAATCTCAAACATGGGTCTACGGAGATAAAAGTAGATTGAGAATGTATATATCACTGCACATACACTGAGGAAGAACCTTGACGTACACGCATGCCATGAGACATCTCATAAGAAACAGATTATGACATCCTCCAAGGTTGGTTGGTTAATCGGATTTAATGTCTGTCGATTACTAGAGGCTCATTAAGACTGCATGCGAACTGTTCACAAAAAGTCAGCATAAATTAAACTCTGTGTATATTACATGCGGCCAGCAGTAACAGTCTGGTTGATCAGGTCCAAGGACTGAGCCGCGGGGGCGTTAACCCCCGGACTACCCTCCAGCTAGACACTGAGAAACTTATACCTTTCGATGTATATTCTTTGCATTCTCTAAAATTTGTTTACCGACGTGTTTACCTTAATCCTTTCCCGAAGAAGCTATGAAAAGCTATGAAAATAAACATTAGTTCTTTTAATTTAAGTAATTAGTTTACTTCAAACCAATTTATCCGATGGTTTGGTAAGGTTAGTCAGGAAACAGGACAAGTGTTTCCTGATGCGGGTCTTAGTCAGATGACCAGCCGTTGAAGCTTATGGTCTTCTGACCGAGGCCTTCCGCTGGCTTTCCTGTCCACCCCTTTAAAAATTATGGTCATAGTTATAACCATTTAGTTCAATTTATCAGAGTTTTATTGAATAACATGGCATAAACCGGAAGGTAAATTGTAGGAGCATGGACATGCACACCTACCTGGAGTCTACCTGGAGGGTATTCCGAGAATCAATGCCCCTGGAGCCCGGTCCACGACCAGGCCTTCCGGTGGATCAGGGCTTGATCAACGAGACTGTTACTGCTGGCCGCACGTAGTCCAATGTACGAACCACAGCCCGGCTGATTTGAAACTGACTTTAGGTATCTGTCCAGCTCCCTCTTGAAGACAACCAGGGGTCTATTGGTAATTTCCCTTATGGCTGGCGGGAGACTGTTGAACAGTCTTGGGCCCCGGACACTTATTGTGTTTTCTCTTAGTGTACCAGTGGCGCTCCTACTTTTCACTGGGGGTATGTTGCATCGCCTGCCAAGTCTTTTGTTTTCGTAGGGAGTGATTTACGTCAGTTACTCACTGGAAGTTAGTATTATGTGATGACCAGTGACCTGGGAGGACTCTAGGAAGCAGAGCAGCGTTCGGGACTCCTGCAGTAAAGAACACTGTTGCAATAAAGTTCCTGTGCAACTTTAACCCTCCGTCCCCCGCCTCATTGTTTGATTGTAAATATTATGACAAATAGTTTTATGTCTACAGGAAATGATCAGATGTTGACGTTGGGTAATGCATAAGAAAACGAACCAAAATACTGTAAGTATAGGTTGACCATTGTAAAACAAGGATATGTTTAATATTGTGACCATCAAAATTTCATGGTAATGACTTCCCTCTATTTCCTTTTTGATGGTTTGTATTTGTAATTTAAAAAATTGGCTGCTTAGAATTTAGAATTAGAAAACCTAACTTGCTAGAACACTTCAGAAACTTAGTATTAACTTAGGTATAATTAGTATAAATGTTATTGTTCAAAGTAAGGTAAACTAGGTTAGTCATGTGCTTCTAGTCCAATCACTTCAAATTACTTTAAAATTTACCGTAGCTCGGTTGGTAGCGCACTCAGTTCACACACTGAGTGTCCGTGGTTCGATCTCAGGTACGGGTAGAAACATTGGACGTGTTTCCTTAAGATCTGCTGTCCCTGTTCACCTAGCAGTAAAGTAGGTACCTGGATGTTGGTCGACTGGTGTGGGTCGCATCCTGGTTACAAAATTAACCCAAGCAGCCCGAAATGCTCTGCACAACCAGGGGCATTCTATATAGGATGTCACTAATGTTAGCTATGTCTGTATAAGTTATATCATGTAATAATAATAATAATAATAATAATAATTATTATTATTATTACTATATTATTTTTTATATATTAACACATCGGTCGTTCCCCACCAAGGCAGGTGACCCAAAACAGAAGAAACACTTTCATCATCATTCACTCCATCACTGTTTTGCCAGAGGTGTTCCTACAATACAGTTAAAAAAATGCAACATATATGGAGAGCCAAAACTTAGTCATTGTGGTTGTATATAAGACACCAGATGCAACTTCCCAACAGTTCAAGGAACAGCTAGCAAAAATTGACTCCTGACTGGAAAACCTTCCAGCCCCATCCCCAAACATCTTGCTGCTTGGTGACTTCAATCTAAGACATACAAAATGGAAGAATGTAGCAAATAATGTAGCAGAAATAATCCCTGGAGGCAGCTCAGATGAAGTCGCATACACATGAGCTGCTGAATTTCTGCAACAAACACCCTAAGTCAGCAGATAGTGGAGCCGACGAGACTGGAGAACACACTAGACCTTATCTTCACAAATAATGAGGACCTGGTAAGAAACATAATATCAAAACCAACAAATTCTGATCACAATCACAAGTCTGGAGACTTACAAGCACAGGAGTCCTGATCAGCAAAATGCATACAGCTATGAGGGTACCTTTACCAAATTCAACTTCAACAACAAGAACATCAACTGGGACCAGGTAAACTATGTCCTAAATGAAACATGTTGGTAAGGTATCTTAAATAACATGGACCCTAACCAGTGCCTTGAAACAATCAACTTTCTGGTAGCTGAAGTATGTTCAAGGCATATTCCCCTAAGAAAAAAGAAGAGAAGTAAACTGGAGAGAGACGTTCCAACTACAGGGAAGGTGAAGAATCCCTGAGCTCCTGAAGAATGCTAGATTGACTGAAACATGGAAGAAAACGCTAACCAGGGAAGTGGAAATTATTGAGCTTAAGTTAATGGTCTCATACAGGATCCAGGAGAGACGATCTAAAAGCGATTAGTGAAACTGAAAGAAATTCGAAATATTTCTTTTCATATGCCAAAAGCAAGGCAAAAACCACATCTAATATAGGGCTCCTGCTCAGACAAGACGGATCCTACACAGATGACAACAAAGAAATGAGTGAGATACTGAAATCTCAATATAACTCTGTGTTCAGCAAGCCACTAATCAGTCTCAAAATAGACAATCAAAACCTTGTCAATGTATGCCCAATTTCTGACATAACCCTAACTCCACTAGACTTTCAGAAAGCCATTGACAACATGCCCATGCACTCAGCCCCAGGCCCAGACTCGTGGAACTCTGTGTTCATTAAGAACTGCAAGAAACCCTTCTCACGGGCCCTAAGTATGCTATGAAGGAGCATAGACACAGATGAGATTCCACAGTCACTAAAAACAATGGATATAGCCCCACTCCATAAAGGTGGAAGCAAAGCAATAGCTAAGAACTACAGACCAATAGCTTTACGTCCCACATCATAAAAGTCTTTGAAAGAGGTCTAAGAAGCACGATTGCAAACCACTTGGACTCCCAACAATTGCATAATCCAGGGCAACATGGGCTCAGAGCAGGTCGCTCCTGCCTCTCGCAACTACTGGACCACTATATAATGGCCATAGATGTACTGGAAAACAAACAGAATGCAGATGTAGTATACACAGATTTTGCAAAAGCCTTTGACAAGTGCGAGCATGGTGTAATTGCACACAAAATGCGTGCTAAAGGGATAACTGGCAAAGTTGGCAGATGGATCTTCAACTTTCTAACCAATCGAAAACAAAGAGTAGTGGTAAACAGAGTTAAATCGGAAGCTGCCATAGTGAAGAGCTCTGTTCCACAAGGCACAGTACACGCCCCTATCCTGTTCCTCATCCTCATATAAGACATAGACAGAGATGTAAACCATAGCAGTGTATCATCCTTTACAGACGATACTAGGATCTGCATGAGTGTCATCCATTGAGAACACTGTAAATCTCCAAGAAGATATAAACCAAGTTTTCCAATGGGCAACGGAGAATAATATGATGTTCAATGAAGACAAATTGCAACTACTCCGTTATGGAAAACTGGAGGAAATAATAGCTAGGACTGAGTATACTACAAACTCTAATCACACAATAGAGCAGAAAAGTAATATGAAGGACCTGGGAGTGGTAATGTCTGAGGATCTCACCTCCAAGGATCACAACAATGCCCCTATTACATCTGCGAGGAAACTGATAGGATGGATAATGAGAACATTCAAGACAAGAGATGCCAAGCCAATGATGATCCTTTTTAAATCACTTGTTATCTCCAGGCTGGAATACTGCTGTACATTAACATCTCAACTCAAGGCAGATGAAATTGCAGATCTAGAGAATGTACAGAGAACCTTTATTGCACGTATAAGTTCCATCAAACACCTTAACTACTGGGAACGCTTGGAAACACTTGACTTGTTCTCACTGGAGTGCATTCGAGAGGGATACATCATAATCTACACCTGAAAAATCCTAGAGGGACTGGTCCCTAATCTGCACACAGAAATCACTCCCTACGAAAGTAAAAGACTGGGCAGGCGATGCAACATACCCCCAATGAAAAGTAGGATCACCATTAGTACACAAAGAGAAAACACAATAAGTGTATGGGGCCCAAGACTGTTCAACAGTCTCCCACCAGCCATAAGGGGAATTAATAATAGACCCCTGGTTGTCTTCAAGAGAAATCTGGACAGACACCTAAAGTCAGTACCGGATCAACCGGGCTGTCGTTCGTACGATAGACTACGTGCGGACAGCAATAACAGCCAAGTCACCTACCGGCTTAGCAGTAACAGCCCTGATGCACAAGGAGGCCTGGTCATGGAACGGGGCGGGAGTGGGGGGCGTTCATCCCCGGAATATCCTCCAGGTAGACTCCAGGTATATCTCCACCCCACCTCCAGAACTCAAGTCCGGCTAATTGGTTTTCCCGGTGACGCAGGATCGAATCCCGGCTAGCCACAGTTCTGTAAAAAATTCAAAACCACTTGTTTCGTGATTTCATTAAATGCAACTAAGAAACGAGCAGTATTAATGCAATTAACAAACTGTGGCATGGCTGGGGATCAAACCCGTGCTACCCTGGCCGCCTCGTGGGAAGCAGCTCAAAATTCACAACGCTCTAACCATTGGACCATACAATCCTACAAACATCATGAGCCTAGCAAACTAGGCTTGCTCCATGATGTGAGGGCATAGGTGGACATGGTAAGAATATAAGAACGTAAGAAAAAAGGAACACTGCAGCAGGCCTATTGGCCAGTGTGAAGCATGTCCAAGTCACCTACCGGCTTATGCCACTGACCAAACCAAGTCAGATCCAGGTCACATCCACTTAAGGAAGAATCACGGCATTAGACCTATTAGCACAAGCTAGTCAGATCCAACTCACACCCACCTACTTTCACTCATGTATTTATCTAACCAATTTTTAAAATTACACAACTTTTTGGCTTCTATGGTGGTACTCGGGAGTTTGTTCCACTCATCCACAACTCTATTACCAAACCAGTACTTTCCTATATCCTTCCTGAATCTGAATTGTTTCCAATTAAAACCACTGCTGCGAGTCCTGACTTGTCTAGACATTTTTAGCACGCTATTTACATCCCCTTTATTCATTCCTGTTTTCCATTTATACACCTCAATCATATCATCCCTAATTCAACTCTTTTTCTAGAGAGTGCAGATTCAGGGTCCTCAGTCTATCCTCATAGGGAAGATTTCTGATACATGGGATCAACTTTGTCATCCTCCTTTTTATGTTTTCCAGTGCATTTATATCCATTCTGTAATACGGTGACCAAAACTGTGCAGCATAATCTAAATGAGGCCAAACCAAAGATATATAGAATTGAATAACAACCTGAGGACTTCTATTATTTATACTTCTTGATATAAAGCCAAGGATTCTGTTCGCTTTATTGCGAACACTTATGCACTGTTTTCTTGGTTTTAGATTACTGTTAACCAGAACTCCTAAATCCTTTTTGCAATCCGTAATATTAAGATCTACATTATTTAGTTTATATGTGGAATGGTTATTTTCCTGTCCAATGTTTAGAACTTTGCATTTGTCTATATTAAACTGCATCTGCCACTTCTCCGACCACTGCATCAGTCTATTCAAATCTTCCTGGAGTGATCTAATGTCCTCATTAGAATGAATTGGACGGCCTATTTTGGTGTCATAAGCAAACTTGCTTATGTCGCTATTAATTCCCTCATTTATGTCCTTTATGTAAATTTTGAACAGCAAAGGGCCCAACACGGAACCCTGTGGAACACCGCTTGTGACGTGCCCCCACTCTGATTTCTCCTCATTTATGCAAACTCTCTACATTTATTTGTCAGACATGCCTCTACCCAGGAAAAAAAAAATCCTATTCCATGTGCCTTAATTTTCTTCAACAGGCTCTGATGTGGAACTATCAAAGCCTTAGTGATGTCCATATACACAATACCATATTAATTACCATGATCTACCTCCTCAAATACCTTAGTGAAAAAAGTCAGTAAATTCGTAAGGCAGGAACGCCCCTTTGTAAAACCGTGTTGAGATTCATTAATCAATTTATGCTTTTCAAGATGGCTACGAATTGCCTCGGCAATTATTGATTCCACAAATTTTCCCACTATGAAGGTAAGGCTTATTGGTCTATAGTTCGAAGCTAAGGACCTGTCACCTGCCTTGTAAATAGGTATTACATTTGTCATTTTCCACTTGTCTGGCACTATGCCAGTTTGTAGTGATATGTTGAAAATATTAGGCAAAGGTTTGCTAAGTTCCTCTTTACATTCCTTAAAAACCCTTACAAACAGTTTTTCAGGGCCTGGGTATTTCTTAGGTTTTAATTTCTCTATTTGCTGAGGACCATGTTACTAGTTGCCCTAATCGTGCATAGTTTATTATCGTCCTGTTCTACTTAATTTATTATTTCTGGAATTTCGCTAGTATCTTCTTGAGTAAAAACAGAGGAAGTGTTGAAAATTCCACACATTTCCTTATCACTGTCAGTGATCTGACCTGAGTTACTTTTTAAGTGGGCCTGTCTTGTCCCTAATCTTTCTTCTGTATACCTGAAAGAACCCTTTTGGGTTAGTCTTCAAATCCCATGCGACTTTAGACTCATAATCCCTTTTAAGTAAGTTCATGGTTAATTTTCATTCTACTCCTGTTTGAGTACCATCCTTCACGTGAGTACAGTGCGCGCACTGTACTCACCTAGTTGTGGTTGCAGGGGTCGATTCATAGCTCCTGGTCCCGCCTCTTCACTGGTCGCTACTGGGTCACTCTCTCTGCGCCATGAGCTTCATCATACCTCTTCTTAAAACTATGAATGGATCCTGTCTCCACTACATCGTTTCCCAAACTATTCCACTTCCTGACTACTCTGACTGAAAAAATACTTCCTGACATCCCTGTCATTCATCTGAGTCTTCAATTTCCAACTGTGTCCCCTTGTTGCTGTGTCCCATCTCTGGAACATTCTGTCTCTGTCCGCCTTGTCAATTTTTCTCAGTATTTTATATGTCGTTATCATGTCCCTTCTTTCTCTCCTTTCCTCCAGTGTCGTCAGGTCGATTTCCCTTAACATTTCCTCGTAGGACATACCCCTTAACTCCGGGACTAGTCTTGTTGCAAACCTTTGCACTTTCTCTAGTTTCTTTACGTGCTTGGCTATGTGTGGGTTCCAAATTGGTGCCGCATACTCCACCTCTAGATGAGCACTCTTTGTGTACCTCTAGATGAGCACTCTGCGTACCTGTAAATGAGCACTCTCTCTGTGTACCTCTAGAGTCAGTTAGCGTTGCGATCTTAGCGATAATAGGTAATTTAAGAGGCTTAATTGTCTTCTGTAGGGTTCAAACATGTAAATCTTCACCTACGGCATTATTATGTTGTAGAAGGCTCAACTGTTGTTGAGGCTTCTACAACATTGGCTTTCTTGCTGTGGTGGTGGCACGCCTCGTAGCTCAACTGTAGTAAGTTCGGATCATAGCAGAAGGCCCCTGGTTCAATCTTGGGCGAGAAGAGGCACTTGGACGCGTCTACAAACACTACCTCTGTTCACCTGCTCTCTCTCTTGTGCTTTCCCAGGTTACTGAATCTCTGGGATTAATAACTTTAATAAATTTAGTCTAAGTGTTGATAAAGTCATGAGGCGAGTGTGAAGAGTTAGGCATTGTTAGAAACAAGTCTTGTTCCCTCGTAAGGGCGATGGAAGAGAAAGGAATGAGAAAGAAAGGTATGGATGAGAAAGGTATTAACGAGAAGGGGGAAGGAAGAGAAGAGAAGGAAGAAGGACGAATAAATACTGGGTTCGTGAACGGTGGCCAGGAGAGAGGAGAGGCGGGAGAGAGGGAAGAAGGAAGGATGGAAGAGGGAGGGAAGAATTCTATGCTGGAGGGAGTCAGAAGGGATGCTGCTTTTATTGCCCGTCATACACGCCGCGTCTACCATATTTGTTTGTCTGGCTGTGTTAACGATTTACAGGTCCTCGGATACAAGGCAGTGGTGCTTCCAGTATGTTATTCAGCTTGTCATGTAAATTTGTAAGCCATTCATTAGTCGTAGTAAACTCTATCTCCTGGAACTCATTCAAATAGACTACATTGTATTTGTGAAGAATTATAGCGGTTTGAAAAATGTGACTTTTGTCTTGTTAATTTTGTTAAGAAATCTTCCTTAAGTCTTGTCTAACGCTTCCATCAAGAGCATTTCTTGTCTACAACTAGACCATTTTCCCGTTGTCTACAACTAGGCCATTTTCTCGTTGTCTACAACTAGGCCATTTTCCCGTTGTCTACAACTAGGCCATTTTTACGTTGTCTACAACTAGGCCATTTTCCCGTTGTCTACAACTAGGCCATTTTCCCGTTGTCTACAACTATGACATATTCACGTTATTTACAACTAGGTAATTTTCTCGTTGTCTACAACTAGGCAATTTTCCCGTTGTCAACAACTAGGACATTTCCCGTTGTCTACAACTAGGACATTTCCCGTTGTCTACAACTAGGACATTTCCCGTTGTCTACAACTAGAATATTTCCTATTGTCTACAACTAGGAAATTTTCCGTTGTCTACAACTAGGACATTTTCCCGTTGTCTACAACTAGGACCATTTTCCCGTTGTCTACAACTAGGACCATTTTCCCGTTGTCTACAACTAGGCCATTTCATGCTGTCTACAACAAGGAAGTTTTAATGTCTTCAGTCTTAATTTCAGTGGGAGCCTTAATGCTCTCTGAAGTCAAGAAACTTGAACTAACTTCCCAATGCTTACTTCTCATTCCCCAAGAGTTATATTACTCTTAATGAGTTACTGATATAACCTTGAATACATTAATAACATCTAAGGCTGCATGAGCAGGGGTGGAGGCTTAGCCAGTCTTAAAATATAATTTTTGATCGAAAATGAGTGTTAGTGAAGAATGGCCGGGGACTCAAAACGTGGTCCTGTCATGCTTCAGGGCCAACAAAGTTAACAGAGGAAAAAATTGAGACACCATCTCTAAGTTTTCTGTATGAGAAGCATCAACTGTGACTATCAAGAGACAACACAATAAGTGTCAGGGGCCCAAGACTGCTCAACTGCCTCCCAGCATACATGAGGGGGATTACCAATAGACCACTGGCTGTCTTCAAGCAGTCATTGATCAGGCACCTAAAGTCGGTACCTGACCAGCCGGGCTGTGGTTAGTACGTTGGATTGCGTGCGGCCAGCAGTAACTGCCTTGTTGATCAGGCCCTGATCCAGGCCTGGTCACAGACAGGACCGCGGGGCGTTGACCACCGGAACTCTCTCCAGGTAAACTCCAGGTGAACAGGTATGTCGTCTCTTCCCACAGCGTGAAAACCTTTCATTGTCTTGCGTGTGCTAAAGATCTGATGTCGTGCTCCTTCCTTAAGTGAATGTGACCTGACATGACTAGGTTGGGGCATTGGCTTAAGCCGGTGGGAGCCTTGGACCTGCCTGGCATGGGCCAGTAGGCCTGCTGCAGTGTTCCTTCCTTTTGTTCTTATGGCACATCTGTTCTCTTACCCCTCAAAGTCATATACTCCAGAGACTGCAGATAAGATGTAATGAAGGGTTATCATTGAATAAACAGAAGAATGGAATGGGACGTGGGTCCTGGCATGTAGCAAGCCCAGTGCTGTAACACTGAGTTACCAGGCTTACAAGCCCAGTGCTGTACCACTGAGTTACCAGTCTTACAAGCCCAGTGCTGTACCACTGAGTTACCAGGCTTACAAGCCCAGTGCTGTACCACTGTGTTACCAGGCTTACAAGCCCAGTGCTGTACCACTGTGTTACCAGGCTTACAAGCCCAGTGCTGTACCACTGTGTTACCAGGCTTACAAGCCCAGTGCTGTACCACTGTGTTACCAGGCTTACAAGCCCAGTGCTGTACCACTGTGTTACCAGGCTTACAAGCCCAGTGCTGTACCACTGTGTTACCAGGCTTACAAGCCCAGTGCTGTACCACTGTGTTACCAGGCTTACAAGCCCAGTGCTGTACCACTGTGTTACCAGGCTTACAAGCCCAGTGCTGTACCACTGAGTTACCAGGCTTACAAGCCCAGTGCTGTACCACTGTGTTACCAGGCTTACAAGCCCAGTGCTGTACCACTGTGTTACCAGGCTTACAAGCCCAGTGCTGTACCACTGAGTTACCAGGCTTACAAGCCCAGTGCTGTACCACTGTGTTACCAGGCTTACAAGCCCAGTGCTGTACCACTGAGTTACCAGTCTTACAAGCCCAGTGCTGTACCACTGAGTTACCAGGCTTACAAGCCCAGTGCTGTACCACTGAGTTACCAGGCTTACAAGCCCAGTGCTGTACCACTGAGTGCTGTACCACTGAGTTACCAGGCTTACAAGCCCAGTGCTGTACCACTGAGTTACCAGGCTTACAAGCCCAGTGCTGTACCACTGAGTTACCAGGTTACAAGCCCAGTGCTGTACCACTGAGTTACCAGGCTTACAAGCCCAGTGCTGTACCACTGAGTTACCAGGCTTACAAGCCCAGTGCTGTACCACTGAGTTACCAGGCTTACAAGCCCAGTGCTGTACCACTGAGTTACCAGGCTTACAAGCCCAGTGCTGTACCACTGAGTTACCAGGCTTACAAGCCCAGTGCTGTACCACTGAGTTACCAGGCTTACAAGCCCAGTGCTGTACCACTGAGTTACCAGGCTTACTGACATGAGGTACGTGGCTGACGACGCGAGCTACGTGGCTTAAAGACACTAACCACGTGGTAGACACCCACGTGCTCCATATCTGTTAACCACATGGCTGAGAGCCACTTGGTTATCAGACAACTAAACAAGAGTTAGTTAATTGTATATTGAGTATTTGAAGGCGGTGAAGTTTGCATCCATCTACGTGACTTGACTAAGTTACTCGGGGTGATTTCCTAGTTATTCTACCTATTAGATTTGATATCTTAAGCCTGCAAGAGACGTCACTAAAATTACATTGGAAGGTAAGGAAAAAATTCCATTCCTCTGTTGTTGGTGTTCATAGAACCTCTGACAGATGGCGGGTGAATCAAGTACCTTCCTCAACGTACTTGAAAAAACTGACTTACAACAGTGTTTACCTGGAGCCGCCCCCACGACCCGGTCCCAAACCAGGCCTCCTGGTTGCTGGATTAATTTATCAAGCTGTTAGTGCCCCCTCCTGCATTCCAACGTATGCACCACAACCCAGCTGATCAGCATCTGAGGAAAAAGGACACAAATGCAACTAATGTGACATTTTATTGTGGCAACGTTTCGCTCTCCAGGAGCTTTGTCAAGCCGTTACAAACAATGGAAATAAATGGTATAAAATACCGACACAATGGAAAAATAAATACATAAGCAGTATAATGTGATCCTTTATTGACAACGTTTCGCCCACGCAGTGGGCTTTATCTAGTCACAGACAGATCTACTGTCTGTGACTCGATAAAGCCCACTGCGTGGGCGAAACGTTGTCAATAAAGGATCACATTATACTGCTTATGTGTTTATTTTTCTGTTACAAACAATGCATGGACACAGAGAGGTATATATATATACTCAGAGTGAGGTGTAATACTAGTGGTGGTGGTGGAAGTAGAGACATAAGTTGTAGAGGCGGCGGCCTCTACAACTTATGTAGTAGTATTACTACAACTCACCCACTCATGGATAAATACATGAGTGGGTGAGGGTGGGTGTGAGTTGGACCTGACTAGCTTATGCTACTAGATCAGATGCCGTGCTCCTCCCTTAAGTGAATGCGACTGACCCGAACAGGTCAAGGCATTGGCTTAAGTCGGTGGGAGAATTGAACCTGCCTCGCATGGGCCAGTAGGCCTGCTGCAGTGTTCCTTCTTTCTTATGTTCTTATATGTTAGCTTGCGGGACGCGAGTACAAACAGCCTGATCGATCAGCCAGCAACCAGGAAGCCTAGTCTAGGACCGGAAGCGACTACTTGTAACCCTACAGGGCTTGATGGCTCCTACCAGGCTGTTAGATGACTCGCACCACTTGTAAACTATACTGGGCTTTGTGTATGGTCAGGTGAGGCGGCCCTCCCTCCTACCAAGGTGTTTAGCCCACACTGGTTTATGGTGTTTTCACTCTCCGTGCGTCAACCTGCCCCAGGCCGCCGCCTCTCACTGCCGGGAGGAAGAGATCTATGGGAGAGCTGAGGAGATGGACGTGTTGGTGGGAGAAGGAAGGTGTTGGTGGGAGAAGGAAGGTGTTGGTGGGAGAAGGAAGGTGTTGGTGGGAGAAGGGAGGAGGTGTAGGTGAGAAAGAGGGAGGGGAAGATTATTGTAGGTAGGGAAAAGGGGGACTGAAACGATATACATAATATATATATATATTATATATATATATATATATATATATATATATATATATATATATATATATATATATTTTATTACATAATATGGTACAAAAGATTTGAGAGATACATTGTTGATATAAAGATGGCATATACAGTACACGAGGTGAGAGATACATGTCTAGTAATATTATATATATATATATATATATATATATATATATATATATATATATATATATATATATATATATATATATATATGTCGTGCCGATTAGGTAAAACTTGCGATTTTTCTTAAATAGCAACGCTCACCTTGCCATATATGACAAGTGAAAATTTGTGTATGCAATAATTTCGCCAAAATCATTCTGAACATAACGAAAAAAATATATTTCATTATGTTTGTTTATTATTAAATTAATGTTAACGTATCTAAAATATATTTAGTTGGGTTAGGCTAAATTAAATTGCGCTTGTTGTAATAAGGTTAGGTAGGTTTCTCTTGGTACAAAATTATAAATTCTTACATTAACATAAATGAAAAAAATATATCTCTAAACGTATAAGAGAAAATTTTAGAAAGGACTTAATTTTAAATGAGTTCTTGCTAATTGACCAGTTTTACCTAATCGGCACGACATATATATATATATATATATATATATATATATATATATATATATATATATATATATATATATATGAGGACAACCACTATGAAAAATAGAGGAATTCCATCGCATTCGTGACTACTCACATTATCAAGGAACTATGTGAGTAGTCACGAAAGCGCTTGGAATTCCTCTATTTTTTCATAGTGGTTGTCTATGAAATTCCTCCTGTGCACATTTACTAAAAAAGAGAAGAAGAAAAACTTTATAAAACTGGGTTGTTTGAATGTGCGTGGATGTAGTGCGGATGATAAGAAAGAGATAATTGCTGATGTTATGAATGAAAAGAAGTTGGATGTCCTGGCCCTAAGCGAAACAAAGCTGAAGGGGGTAGGCGAGTTTCAGTGGGGAGAAATAAATGGGATTAAGTCAGGAGTATCTGAGAGAGTTAGAGCTAAGGAATGGGGTAGCAATAATGTTGAAGGATCAGTTATGGAAGGAAAAGAGGGAATATAAATGTGTAAATTCAAGGATTATGTGGATTAAAATAAGGGTCGGATGCGAAAAGTGGGTCATAATAAGCGTGTATGCACCTGGAGAAGAGAGGAGTGTAGAGGAGAGAGAGAGATTTTGGGAGATGTTAAGTGAATGTATAGAAACTTTTGAACCAAGTGAGAGAGTAATTGTGGTAGGGGACCTAAATGCTAAAGTGGGAGAAACATGCAGAGAGGGTGCCAGGTGTAAATGATAATGGGAGCCCTTTGATTGAACTTTGTATAGAAAGGGGTTTAGTTATAGGTAATACATATTTTAAGAAAAAGAGGATAAATAAGTATACAATATATGATGTAAGGAGTAATGAGAGTAGTTTGCTGGACTATGTATTGGAAGATAAAAGACTGTTGAGAAGACTTCAAGATGTACATGTTTATAGAGGGGCCACAGATATATCAGATCACTTTTTAGTTATAGCTACAGTGGGAGTAAAAGGTAGATGGGATACAAGGAAAATAGAATCAGTAAGTAAGAGAGAGGTGAAGGTTTATAAACTAAAAGAGGAGGCAGTTAAGGTAAGATATAAACAACTATTAGAGGATAGATGGGCTAGTGAGAGTGTAGGCAATGGGGTCGAAGATGTATGGGGTAGATTTAAAAATGTAGTGTTAAAGTGTTCAGCAGAAGTTTGTGGTTACAGGCGAGTGGGTGAGGGAGGGAAGAGGAGCGATTGGTGGAATGATGATGTAAAGAGAGTAGTAAGGGAGAAAAAGTTAGCATATGAGAGGTTTTTACAAAGTAGAAGTGAAGCAAGGAGGGAAGAGTATATGGAGAGAAAAAGAGAGGTTAAGAGAGTGGTGAAGCAATGTAAAAAGAGAGCAAATGAGAGAGTGGGTAAGATGTTATCAGCAAATTTTGTTGAAAATAAGAAAAAGTTTTGGAATGAGATTAATAAGTTGAGGAAGCCTAGAGAACAAATGGATTTGACAGTTAAAAATAGGAGAGGAGAGTTATTAAATGGAGAGTTAGAGGTATCGGGAAGATGGAGAGAATATTTTGAGGAGTTGTTAAATGTTGATGAAGACAGGGAAGCTGTAATTTCGTGTGTAGGGCAAGGAGGAATAACATCTTGTAGGAGTGTGGAAGAGCCAGTTGTGGGTGTAGGGGAAGTTCGTGAGGCAGTGGGTAGAATGAAAGGGGGTAAGGCAGCTGGGATTGATGGGATAAAGATAGAAATGTTAAAAGCAGGTGGGGATATAGTTTTGGAGTGGTTGGTGCTATTATTTAATAAATGTATGGAAGAGGGTAAGGTACCTAGGGATTGGCAGAGAGCGTGCATTGTTCCTTTGTATAAAGGCAAAGGGGACAAAAGAGAGTGCAAAAATTATAGGGGAATAAGTCTGTCGAGTGTACCTGGTAGCAATCAGTGAAGAGGCGGGGCCAGGAGCAATGACTCGACCCCTGCAACCACAAATAGGTGAGTACACACACACACATACACCAGGCCTAGTGTCTAATCGACATGTGCCTAGGACAAAATGGTAACTAATTAACTAATTAACACACACACACACACACACACACACACACACACACACACACATAGTACCCGATCAGCCGGGCTGTGGTTCGTTCGATGGACTGAGTGCGGTAAGCAGTAACAGCCTATTTGATCAGGTCCTGATCCACCAAGAGACCTGGTCACGAGCATAACTCTCCTCTTGTAGTTACAAATAGGTAATCACACACTGACAGAGAGACGGGATCAGAATGACAGTTATAAACATAATACACGCATACAAAACATCCTAGCTAGTGTCGGCAGACACTTAAGAAAAGATGGCGGCTGATAGTAAACACAGGATAACTCGGGAGTGACCAAGATTTCCTGATAAACCTTCACCTCCTGGAACATCCCTTGTTTGTCACCTGAAGCCACCTAGAGCGTGGTGTTCCTGTGTTGTGAAGGAGGGGCAGTGTTGCTGGGTTAATGAGGGGTGGTTCCTGTGTTGTGAAGGAGGGGCAGTGTTCCGGTGTTACATAAGAACATAAAAAGAAGGAACACTGCAGCAGGCCTACTGACCCATGCGAGGCAAGTCCATGTCACTCCCCAGCTTAGACCCTTGACCCGCCTAGTCAGGTCACTTCCACTTAAGAAAGAAGCACTGTATAAAACCTAGTAGCACAAGCTAGTCGGGTCCAACTCACACCCACCCACACCCACTCATGTATTTATCTAAGCTATTTTTAAAACTACACAACGTCTTAGCATCTATGACGGTACTCGGGAGTTTGTTCCACTCATCCACAACTCTATTACCAAACCAGAGCTTTCCTATATCCTTCCTGAATCTGATTTTTTCCAACTTAAATCCATTGCTGCGAGTCCTGTCTAGACTAGATATTTTTATCACGCTATTTACATCCCCTTTATTCATTCCTGTTTTCCATTTATACACCTCAATTATATCTTCCCTAATTCTTCGCCTTTCTAGAGAGTGCAGATTCAGGGCCCTCAGTCTATCCTCATAGGGAAGATTTCTGATACATGGGATCAACTTTGTCATCCTCCTTTGTACGTTTTCCAGTGCATTTATATCCATTCTGTAATACGGTGACCAAAACTGCGCAGCATAATCTAAATGAGGCCTAACCAAATATAAATAGAGTTGAAGAACAACTTGAGGACTTATGTTATTTATACTTCTTGATATGAAGCCAAGGATTCTGTTAGCTTTATTCCGAACACTTATGCACTGCTGTCTTGGTTTCAGATTACTGCTAACCAGAACTCCTAAATCTCTTTCGCAATCAGTAATATTAAGATCTACATTATTTAGTTTATATGTGGCATGGTTATTGTCCTGTCCAACATTTAGAACTTTGCATTTGTCTATATTAAATTGCATCTGCCACTTCTCCGACCACTGCATCAATCTATTCAAATCTTCCTGGAGTGCTCTAATGTCTCATTAAAATAAATTGGACGGCCTATTTTTGTGTCATCAGCAAATTTGCTCATGTCGCTATTTATTCCCTCATCTATGTCGTTTATATAAATTGTGAACAAGGGGCCCAACACTGACCCCTGTGGAACACCACTCGTGACGTGCCCCCATTCTGATTTCTCCCCATTTATGCAAACTCTCTGCCGCCTATTTGTCAACCATGCCTCTACCCAGAAAAAAAATTCTCCTCCTATTCCGTGTGCCTTAAGTTTCCCCAGTAGCCTCTGATGTGTAACTCTATCGAAAGCCTTACTGAAGTCCATATACACAATATCATATGCATTACCATGATCTACCTCCTCAAACACCTTAGTGAAAAAAGTTAGTAAATTCGTAGGACAGGAACGCCCCTTAGTAAAACCGTGTTGAGATTCCTTAATCAAATTATGCCTTTCAAGATGGCTACGAATTGCCTCGGCAATTATTGATTCCATAAATTTTCCCACTATGGAGGTAAGGCTTATTGGTCTATAGTTCGAAGCTAAGGACCTATCACCTGCCTTGTAAATAGGTATTACATTTGCCCTTTTCCACTTGTCTGGCACTATGCCAGTTTGTAGTGATATATTGAAAAGATTTGCCAAAGATTTGCGAAGTTCCTATCTACATTCCTTTAAAACTCTTGCAAACAGTTCATCAGGGCCTGGGGATTTGTTAGATTTTAATTTCTCTATTTGTCTGAGGACCATGTCACTAGTTACCCCAATTGTGCTTAGTTTATTATCTTCCTGTTCTACATAATTGATTATTTCTGGAATTTCGCTAATATCTTCATGAGTAAAAACTGAGAGGAAGTAAGTATTGAAAATTTCACACATATCCTTATCACTGTCAGTGATCTGGCCTTAATTACTCTTAAGTGGGCCTATCTTGTCCCTAATCTTACTTCTGTATACCTGAAAGAATCCTTTTGGGTTAATCTTCGAATCCCTTGCGACCTTAGCCTCATAATCCCTTTTTGTTTTTCTTATTCCTTTTTTTATTTATCTCTTTAATTGAAAATATTGATTTCTTAACTGTCCATCCCCTCTTTTAATACGCCTAAATATGCCTCTCTCTTTGTTAGATCTAATTTCCCTTCTCGGAACAAAAGTTGTCTAAGCAGCTGGAACAATGCTCTGAAACACGTCATATTGGCAACCAAAACCACCTAACTGACCCATAGTCAGGTCATCCCAATTCAGCCCACCCAGGTAATTTCTCAGCCCCATGAAGTCAGCCAAGCGAAAGTTTGGAACAGAGACTTGATTACAGTTTCCTGGGTAATTCCATAATATATTGAAACTAAGTGATTTGTGATCGCTTTCCCCAAGCTTATTAATTAGTGTTGTAAAGGAGAGGCAGTGTTCCGGTGTTGTAAAGGAGGGGCTGTGTTCCGGTGTTGTGAAGGAGGGGTAGTGTTCTGGTGTTGTGAAGGAGGGGTAGTGTTCCGGTGTTGTGAAGGAGGGGTAGTGTTCCAGTGTTGTGAAGGAGGGGTAGTGTTCCGGTGTTGTGAAGGAGGGGTAGCGTTCCGGTGTTGTGAAGGAGGGGTAGCGTTCCGGTGTTGTGAAGGAGGGGTAGTGTTGCTGTGTTGTGAAGGAGGGGAGTATTGCTGTGTTGTAAAAGAGGGGGAGTGTTGCTGTGTTGTGAAAGAGTGAGAGTGTTGCTGTGTTGTGTGGAGGATAGTGTTGCTGTGTTGTGTGGAGGATGGTGTTGCTGTGTTGTGAGGGAGGGATAGTGTTTCTGTGTTGTGAGGGAGGGATAGTGTTGCTGTGTTGTGAGGGAGGGATAGTGTTGGTGTGTTGTGAGGGAGGGATAGTGTTGGTGTGTTGTGTGGAGGATAGTGCTGTTGTGGTGTGAGGGAGGGATAGTGTTGGTGTGTTGTGAGGGAGGGATAGTGTTGATGTGTTGTGAGGGAGGGATAGTGTTGGTGTGTTGTGAGGGAGGGATAGTGTTGGTGTGTTGTGAGGGAGGGATAGTGTTGGTGTGTTGTGAGGGAGGGATAGTGTTGGTGTGTTGTGAGGGAGGGATAGTGTTGATGTGTTGTGTGGAGGATAGCATGTAAATGAATGGTTCAGAAAACCGACAAGTTGATAAATTAGACACATATGCAACACTTGGGTATCTTTATTGAGGAAACGTTTCGCCACACAGTGGCTTCATCAGTCCAATACAAAGGAGAATCATGAAGATCAGGAGAAGTTTGAGGTAATCAGTCCCTCGGCCTTGAGTCGATGTGGTCAGTCCATATACTGTATTCTGTTCAAGATTGATGGACTGACCACATCGACTCAAGGCCGAGGAACTGATTACCTCAAACTTCTCCTGATCTTCATGATTCTCCTTTGTATGGACTGATGAAGCCACTGTGTGGCGAAACGTTTCCTCACTAAAGATACCCAAGTGTGGAGGATAGTGTTGCTGTGTTGTGAGGGAGGGATAGTGTTGCTGTGTTGTGAGGGAGGGATAGTGTTGCTGTGTTGTGAGGGAGGGATAGTAGTGTTGCTGTGTTGTGTGGGGGATAGTGTTGCTGTGTTGTGAGGGAGGGATAGAGTTGGTGTGTTGTGAGGGAGGGATAGTGTTGCTGTGTTGTGAGGGAGGGATAGTGTTGCTGTGTTGTGAGGGAGGGATAGTGTTGCTGTGTCTTCTTGAACGTAAATTTGTTACAAAGGTTTTGGCAAGTTCCTCTTCACGAGGACAGCCAAGAGCTCACCGCATTCTCCACTCCAACAGGCCATTATCACTTCCTTCATATGGCTTTCAGTTTAAGATCTTCACCTATCACATTCTCGAGGCTCATGACCAATATCTTTAGAGGCCTCATAGGCAACGCACTTATGGTGTACTTAGATGATGTGATTGTCATGTCAGAAGATGCGGATACGCACTTGGAAAGACTTGTCGTGGTACTTGGTAAGCTTGAAGAAGCCAATTTAAAGATCAAACTGTCTAAATGTCAATTTTTCAGATCAGAAATCAAGTTTCTTGGTCACATAGTCACTCCTAGAGGGGTTATGACTGACCAAAGTAAAGTAACTGCAGTATTAAATTTTCCATCTCCCAAAACAGCTGATGCCGTAAGATCCTTTGTGGGCTTAGCAGGTTTTTATAGATCTTTCATTGCTAATTTTTCTTCCATAGCAGCTCCTCTGAGTTGCTTAAAAAAGATGTTCCATTTGTTTGGACCTTCCATCAAGAAAGAGCATTTCACACTCTCAAAGAAAAGCTAACATCTGCTCCAATTTTGAAATTTCCAGATTTTTCTAAGCCTTTCTACCTAACAACTGATGCTAGTTCAATTGGCATAGGTGCCGTACTAGCTCAAAAGACTGGTAGCAAGTACAACGCAGTTACATTTGCTAGCCAAGTCCTTACAAAGGCTGAACATAATTATACAGTAACTGAGCAAGAAGCTTTAGCGATAGTATGGTCTTTAAAGCACTTCTGAGACATTATATATCAGTACTCTGTTCATGTCTTGACAGACCATGCCCCACTGATACCTTTATTCCAGAACAAACAACCTACTGGAAGACTATCCAGATGGTCCTTGACTATCCAAGAGTTCAACCCTACCTTTGAACATTTTCCTGGCAAGTCAAATGTAGTTGCAGATACTTTATCATGACATGTTAGTATAGTAACTGCAGATCCTCCATTTAGTGCAGAGGACGTAAAGAATTCTCAAAGAACAGATCCCATGTGGTCTGGTGTGATTCGATTCCTACTCCAGGAAGATCTTATTCTTTACTGTGAAGCCACCAGCACCCATCAGTGACTTTGTCATGAACCAAGAATTACTGTATCGAACAGCCGAGCTGGGTACTCCTAGTAGAAGGGTATACCAGTTAGTAATTTCACAGTCACTAGTGAATGTAGCCTTACAGCTAGTTCACGATGTACCAGGTGTTGCTCACCCTGGTATGGA
>WNWK01013999.1:0-53098 GCA_009830355.1 Cherax destructor
GTGGCACACTCAGAACCTCAGCTCCTTCCCGAAGGACCCATGGTGAGATATTGTCCGGACCCATTGCCTTTGAGGTATCAAGGTCACTGAGTAACTGCTTCACCTCCTCCTCAGATGTGTGTATTCCCTCCAGCACTCGATACATCCCTTGTTGGTGAAGCACCCCGTCCTGTCTACCCAACTGCCTTCCTTCCTCCACTGTGAATACTTCCCTAAACTCCTCACATACCTCTTGATCATTACTTGTGAGTTCCCCATCTTCCCTCCTCAGCCTTATCACCTGATCCTTTACTGTTGTCTTCCTTCTGATGTGGCTGTACATCAGTTTGGGGTCAGACTTGACTTTCGATGCTATGTCGTTTTCGTACTGTTTCTGGGCCTCCCTCCGTACCTGTGCATACTCGTTTCTAGCTCTTCGACTAATCTCCTTGTTTGCTTGGGTTCTTTGCCTTCTGTACCTTTTCCATTCTCTGGCACTCTGAGTCTTTGCCTCCCTGCATCTTTGGGTAAACCAGGGGCTCTTTCTTGTCTTCCCATTTATTCTTTTTCCTTTGGGTATAAACCGTTCCTCTGCCTCCTTGCACTTTGTCGCTACGTATTCCATCATTTCATTTACTGACTGTCCTTCCATTTCCCTTTCCCACAGAACCTCCTGCAGGAAATTCCTCATACCTGTGTAGTCCCCTTTTTATAGTCTGGTATGTCTCTTTCAGCACCGTTTTCCCTCTCCACCTGTAGCTCTACTATGTACTCAAAGCTCAGCACCATATGGTCACTGGCTCCCAGGGGCTCTCGTGTGTTATGTCCTCGATATCTGAGCTATTCAGGGTGAATACAAGGTCCAGCCTTGCTGGTTCGTCCTCTCCTCTATCTCTGGTCGTGTCCCTGACATGTTGGTGCATCAGGTTTTCCAGTACCACGTCCATCATCTTGGCTCTCCAAGTTTCTGGATCCCCACGTGGTTCTTGGTTCTCCCAGTCGATCTCTTTGTGGTTGAAATCGCCCATGACCAGTAACTTCGCTCTGCTCATGTGCGCTTTTCTTGCCACCTCCGCCAGGGTGTCCACCATTGCTCTGTTGTTCTCGTCATATTCCTCTCCTGGCCTCCTGCAGTTTTGTGGTGGGTAGTACATCACTGCAATGACTATCTTGTGCTCCCCAGACTGGATGGTACCTACTATAAAGTCCCTTTCTCTACACACCTCCATTCCTGCCATTTACTCAAATCTCCAATGATTCCTTACGAGCAGTGCGACCCCTCCTCCCCCCCTGCTCCTTCTATCTTTCCTCAGGATCTGATATCCTTGTGGGAAGATTGCGTCTGATATTGCCTCATTTAGTTTAGTTTCTGTGACTGCTATGATGTCTGGGGACATTTCTCCTATTCTTTCATTCCACTCTTCATACTTATTCGTGATTCCATCTGCATTTGTGTACCAAACCTTCAGCCTCGTTTCCAATACTGTGGCCCTAGGGGGATCTTGGCGAGATGGGGGGGGGGTGTTTGCAGGGTACCCATAGAGGGTTGTTGTATGGGTGGGGGGGGTTGTATGGTTGGGGTGTGGTCTGATTGGGTGGGGTTTGTGATGGGGTGATGTGTGTGCGTGTGTGTGTGTGTGTGTGTACGAAACACTTCGAAATGTTTCGGCCCCGCCGGGAATTGAACCTGGGCCCTCCGTGCGTGAAGCAAGAGCGCTAGCCACCATGCCATCGGGGCGTGTATGTGTGTGTGTGTGTGTGTGTGTGTGTGTGTGTGTGTGCGTGCGCGCGCGTTTAAATAAACTATATAAGAGATATAATCAAAATGTAATTAAATAAATCAGACAATTGAGTTTATAATTAGGATTCACATTATTTACTTTCAAAACTGCATTAGTGTTGCCATGGTAACCAAAACAGGTGTAATATGGCGCGGGTCAGATTTCGTGGATCAGTGGTCGAGGGCTAGACGATGAGGGTCAGAAGTCGAGTAAGTAAGTAAGTTTATTCAGGTATACACAAATACAGTTACATAGATTATCATACATAGCAGCATATGTGTAGAGAACCTAGGATAACCCAAAAAAATCAGAGTGACTTATTTCCATTGGGGTAAGAAGGGTAAGAGGTCACTGCCCAAAGGTCAAGGGTCAGGAGTCAGAGGTCGAAGGTCAGAGGTCGAATGCATAAAATAATGCTACAGGTCAAAGGTCAGTGTCAAAATGAAGGTATCTTAATTTTTTTTTTTTATTTTTACTCTCAATTCATCTTTCCCTTCTACTGCTTCGTAGGGATATATTTTCTCTCTCTTCATCTCTCTTTCCCTTCCCTTCCTCCTCGTTTCTTAGCCAAATTTCATTATCGTGTTCCCACTATCTTACCCTTCTCTTATTCTCTCGTTACCTCCTCCTGTCCTCATATTTAACGTCTCTACGCATTTTTACTTTTCTTCTTTTCCTTCTCCTTCCGATATTTACGCTTCATTATTTACCCTTGGCTGCCTCTCCTTCGATTTCCCTCCACCCCCCCTGACCTACCACTTTATCGGTTTTCTCTCTATGTCTCACCTGCATCTCTCTCTTGGGTTTCTCTGTCTCTCTGTCTCTCTCTTTCTCTCTCTCTCTCACCTGAATGTTTATTGTGTTTTTTTCTCCCTCACCAGAATGTCTCTTGGGGATTTTCCTCATTCGCCTGCCTCTATCGGTTCTCTTTCTCACTTGTCCGCCTATCGATACAATCTCTCTCTCTCTCTCTCTCTCTCTCTCTCTCTCTCTCTCTCTCTCTCTCTCTCTCTCTCTCTCGCATCTCTCATAGTTCCCACTTAAAGAACAGCTAGCTTTGACAAGTTGCGCCGAGATATCACCAAAGTTAACTGGACCGAACTAATAAATATAGACAATGTAAAGCCAAGGTGGCGCAGATTTAAAACTGAAATATTAAATATCGAGAAGGATTACATACCAAGAAAGAGAAAAAGAAAATGTGAACAAGATGGAATGAAGTTGGACTAGATGACGAGGCAACCAGTTGAGAATACAGGCAAGAAAACTCAATGCGTAAAAGAAATGTAAACTGACTGGTAAATTCGATAACCATACTAATTACATGCACTTATAGAGAAAAAAAACAAGAGAAAAAATAGAAATGGTAAGCAGGAATATGAAAGGTGAATTGCACATGACGCCAAAGATAATGCAAAAGAATTCCTCAAATAGGTCAGGGTAGAATGAGTAAAAGCATCGACATAAAGTGTCTAGTGATAACGGAAGAACAACAGCAGACCAGATATTCCAGTTTGTATTTACAGCTGAATACGATATCAGTGTTCTCAGGCAGCAAAAATTATTGCCAGGAACTTACATTGACAAACTATGTATTGACAAAATTAGCAACTTTGACAAAACACATTACTTGGAGAAGCTGAATAATAACAAGTGGACCAGAGGAATTGCCTGCCAGAGTTAAAAAAAAAAAAAAGTATGTAAGAATATTTTTCAATAACTTTTTACATTTAGAGTTTATGTTTTAAGACAAAATATGTATGGGCAATGCCTGGCTATTTTGCCAGTAGTTAATACACTTGGAATAGTTGGATTCACAAAATTAACTGGATAATGACTTTTCCGATTAACTTCAAACTTTCAGCAGTGGTAGTATATGCTCAACGGAAGATTCGCAATGATTTTGGGCTGTTTAAGTTGAAATTGGCTAATTTTATTTAACAAATTAATTTTCATACAGTAATTGAAATGCCTCTTCTCATCAACTTCAAACACTGAATGCTTGTGTATGTTAATTAAATGAGCTTTTCGATAGATCATGGGCTGTGTAAGTAACAATTTTATAATTATATTAAAGAAACTGTTTTTCACGTGATTATTTATGTCTCATACGGTCGGCTTCAAGCCTTCGTCATCGAGGTATCTTACTTGAAGGAATTTGTGTGTGTGTTTATACTCACCCATTTGTGGTTGCAGGGGTTGAGTCATAGCTCCTGGCCCCGCCTCTTCGCTGATCGCTATCAGGTCTTCTTCTCTCCTTGCTCCATGATCTTTATCAAACCTCGTCTTAAAACTATGTATGGTTCCTGCCTCCACTACGTCCCTTTCCAGACTATTCCACTTCCTGACATCTCTATGACTGAAGAAATATTTCCTACCAGTCCTTTGACTCATCTGAGTCTTCAACTTCCAATTGTGACCCCTTGTTTCTGTGTGTGTGTGTGTGTGTGTGTGTGTGTGTGTGTGTGTGTGTTTATATATAGTTTTTTAACAGAGGTGGGATCAGTTCATGTCTCCAGGTTGCCTCTAAGCAGCGTAATGTGGACGACGTTCGTAAAAACATGTTACAGAATAGCGTCAAAAAAGTTGCTCTGCTACGTGTGTTATTTTTCACTCATATCGAAAGACTTGATTCCTTGTATCTAATACCCGATCATACATACTCTTAAAACCGTGTATGATGTTTGTTACCGCCACCATTTCCTTTAGTTTGCTTACTCTTAGTAATTCCTAACCTCCCTAGGCCTCGGCCAATGTCCTTGCATATCAAACAGCCTATCCCTGGCCACTCTAGCTGATCATCTGAGTATTTTGTATGTCTTGATCATGTTTCCCTCCTGGTTCATTTCGCTTAGTTCCCTAACTAGTCACGCACCGCACCTTCGTGGGAAAGCACGTGCGCTTGAGTGTGGTTACGTTTGTGCGTTCACGCAAATTAATTCCAAAAATGGCGGATGAGATTAAGTTGGAATTGGATGGACTCACTGAGCCAGTGGCAAGGAGTGTCTAATTAGACTTCAGAGGATTTCATTCAAAACAGTGAAAGTGTTGCCATGGAAACAGTGAAAGTGTTGCCGTGGAAACCAAAGTGGGCTGATGGAGGCAGGCATCTCTTAACTAAATATATAGTATATATGAAACAAAATCTTTCCTTTCTTCATCTCTCTCTCTCTCTCTCTCTCTCTCTCTCTCTCTCTCTCTCTCTCTCTCTCTACATTTATGGAAAAATACAAGAGAAAAGACACTCAGAAACCGTAAACAATAAAGAGCACAAGAGTAACTTGTGACCAGTGTAGAGCCTTCACCATTCCTTATAGCTGACCGGTAAGCCAGCGAGAGTACTCGGCCAGATGACTAAAAGCTGCAGTAGCGGCTTATGTTACGAATGAATGTCAAAAGATAGTTGTCCTGTTTACTCAAGAATCTTCCTTACTTATCCTATCCGCCATTTCCTGGGATGAAAGATCCCATGCAGGTTTAGCTCTTAATATAATGTTTTGTATTGTAATATAATAAAAATCTTATCTAATCAGACGTCAAACATAAATAATAAAACTCTTACTCTGGAACACATTCAACCACGGAGTCACGGGGTCACGGGGTCACGGCGTCACGGGGTCACGGCGTCACGGGGTCACGGCGTCACGGCGTCACGGCGTCACGGTCCGCTGTCACAAATGCTTCACTAATTATGATGAGAGGAGTGAGCAGCAGCCAGTGATGGGCTGCATCATAGGTGGAATGCAGGTACCAGGGTAATATAGCCCCTCTCTACAATTATAGACCCTAAAATTACACTGTCAGCCAGGCCAAAGAAGGGAAGGAGGGAGGGAAGTAGGGAGGGAGGGATGGTAGAAGAAAACACACTATGAAGGAACGTCAGTAATGAACGAAATTGACAGGTTCAAAGCAAGCCTTTGTTATGACAACGTTTCGCTTTGTGAACAGCTTGATACAACAATGCATAGATAGAAACGCTGTGAAAATATATGCTTGCTCTGCACCCGTGTCTATCATTCATTCTGTTGGCAGAACGATGCTGTATTCAGGAACGACAAAGGAAAGGAATACATGACGCTGCCACCTGTCAGTCTCACGTACTGCAGAAGCCAATAGAGATATGGCTATATATATATCTGAAGTTAAATTAATAAATTAAACACCTGTGTTATAAACATTATGTAAAAGCTAAACCGTTTTACTACGTCAATTTTTTTTGTGGTATTCATCACCAATTTCTTAACGCTTCCATTTTTATTATTTTTTAAGGTCGGCTGGAATAATTTAAGATGTGTTAAGTTAGGTTATAAAAACCTAAAAAAAAAAAAAAACACACATTTAACCACAAAAATGCAATATGAAATAAAGACAGAGATAAGTCTAGGAAGGAGGAGACCGAGGAAAAAAGGAAATCTGAACGTTTATCGCCGATGTTGCGAAATTTAGCTGAACTATGACCCCTATATCTCCTCTGCTGTGATCTCTCCACTGCTGAGATCTCTCCACTGCTGAGATCTCTCCACTGCTGAGATCTCTCCACTGCTGAGATCTCTCCACTGCTGAGATCTCTCCACTGCTGAGATCTCTCCACTGCTGAGATCTCTCCTCAGCTAAGATCTCAGCAGAAAAAAGATCTAAGCGAGCCGTAATTACAGGATCACCGAGAGCTGACCTCTGCTGAGGTCTCCCCTCTGCTGAGAAAGCCTGGCGAGGAAGTGCAGCATCTCAGTTTCAATCATTTAGCTCAAGAGAACAGAGTCTGGGACACACATGGTGCTGGGACATCAAGCTTCAAATCTCCTGTGTATGATTACCTCCCATTCTCCAGGCATTGCTTGACTCCCATGGGTTTAACGCTTCTCCGAGAATAGAAACATTAAAATCTCTGGGGTGTGCGACTATACTGCTCCTTTCACTGTAGATTTTGTAGAGTAGTCATTCTGAGATACGTCGTAACCTGTGACAAATTGCAGTCGTGCTGGTGTACGTCAGAACCAGTGACAGAAAGTGTGGTCGTGCTGGTGTACGTCAGAACCAGTGACAGAAAGTGTGGTCGTGCTGGTGTACGTCAGAACCAGTGACAGAAAGTGTGGTCGTGCTGGTGTACGTCAGAACCAGTGACAGAAAGTGTGGTCGTGCTGGTGTACGTCAGAACCAGTGACAGAAAGTGTGGTCGTGCTGGTGTACGTCAGAACCAGTGACAGAAAGTGTGGTCGTGCTGGTGTACGCTAGACAATACCTGTTTATAAGAAATAACTGAACTAGTGACATCGTCCCCTCTTAGCTTGGTTACATAATGTGAAGATTCTTCCAAGGAGTACGTATTATAATAATCATAATAATAGTAATTAAATTATTATTAGTAGTACCATTATTAATACAATAAAAGGTTTTATATCCGTGTAGGCTATTCGGCAGGGGGTCACTAATAATATTTAGACCCCAGAGATTGCAGACCCGTGACTGGGAAGGTGACGAATTATAATGGACTACAGGAATCACGATTATATATATATATATATATATATATATATATATATATATATATATATATATATATATATATATATATATAAACAAATGTGTATACCTGGAGAGGGTTCCGGAGGTCAACGCCCCCGAGGCCCGGTCTGTGGCCAGGCCTCATGTATGTGTATGTATATATACACATAATCAGAAAGAGGCTTTCCTCGTAGGAATTTAAGAAAAATAAGGAAGAACATAACAAAGGAGGGGTCGTCGTCTTTATTTATCATTCAAAAGTTTCGGAATATTAAATAAAGTCATCAGTTCTGAAACAGTGAAGAACAATTAACAAGCAGAATAGTTGGTCCATATAAAAAAAAATGTTGTATTGAAACAAAGTCTTCAAATTTAAAATATATCTAAGGTCAACGAATAAACCCACAATGGGTTGCATATTTTGATGTCAGTCATCGCTAGGATGACTGTGTTCCTTAGTTTTTAACATAGTTACCGTAAGACAGCAATGTTCTCTGGCTGTCTGTCGCGTCGCATAGCCTCACCAAATTCCCAAATACATGAAAAGAAATAAATGATAAAGTATTCTACATACCTTAATTATTATCGTACATATTCAGACACATGACGTGACTAACGGAGCATCAAGCCTGCATCATTTATGGTCCTGAATGACACACACACACACGGGCTTCCCACTTCATGGAATATTACAGCGACTCCATTGCCTAGGAATGATTGACTGGTCAGCTTTTGCCTGTGCTGGGACCCCACACCATAAAATAATTACGCTTCACTTTACAATACCGTCAAGTTGATGAACAAGACACGTGTATAACACCAGGGTGTCCTTATTTACGAAGATTGTTTCCCAAGTGGCTTATCCATCACAATATAGAGATTACCTACTTGAGAGAGTGGAAGGTGTGTATTATTTATCATAAAGTAGTAACCCACTCTCGTATACTCCAAAATATTGAAGTGTAAATATAATGTAGTTTAGCAATTAACGTTTTTACTAAGCTTCTTATATTCTTCTTTTATGACAGGTGACCTGCAAGGAGATGATGGCCACGTTCCATAGAGGTTCTGGCCACATTCCAAGAAGGTGATGGCCTTTTTTCCATGAAGATGTTGGCCACGTTGTAAGATGGTGCTAGCCATATTCCAAGGAGGTGCTGGCCACGTTCTAAGAAGGTGCTGGCCACATTCTTAAGAGGCACTCCATACTTCAAAACAATGGAGATGAACACATCTCCAGGCTGAGGGACTGATCACCTCAACATTACCACTTCGGGGGTGATGAACTGATCACATCAACCTTACCTCTCCACTGCTTCTGCTGTCTCCATATTTAAGTCACTTCTGTATTCGACTGAAGAAACCTTTTAGTCTAGTCGAAACGTTTGGGAAAGAAATATATCTAACTGTTGCACATGTGTCTTGCTCACTAACTTACACCTGCTTAGAACAGCATCAAACATTTTTAATCGCCTTGATGTGATTTTAATTGAGGTAACGGCTAAAGAATTATCTCTTGGAGACCGTTAAAGGCCAGACCACATTAAGTCAGAGACCCACTAAGATGAAAGCACACGGTAACTCGGGAATATAATATGGACCGTGCTCATTAAGATAAAATTTTCATTAGTTACATTAAACACGGAAACATGAATTTTTAAGTAGGTTTGGATTATCCAGCGCTAAAATACCCGGAAATTACATTGGATACTTTAGTTCCATTAGTGGCAATAGTTACATTGGTTATATCAATTACACTAGTTATATGTTCTATTAGTTACATTACTTATATAAATTATAACAGTTACACTAAGTTACACAGGTCAGGATTAATGGTCAGAGACAATTTTAAATGTAAATAATTTCACAGTCTTTTGTTTCTTTTTATCAGTGTTTCAGAAATATATATCGACCTTATCTTTTAAAAATATTTATTATTTTTTTAAACTTATAGTTAGTTTAATGGGGTTTAAAATTTATCGACCACGCGAGGGTCATTAAACCTTAATGCCACCTGTATACCAAGTGTCAAGGATACTTACACACTGACACGGGAATAAAAGTAAGCTCACGGTGTGTATACACAGAGGTATACACCTCTCAGAGTGTATAACACTTGTTTTTAGCATAATTACTTTATAATTATTTCACCGTTGAATTTACTAAGAGCCGGTATCCTACCTCAGCTTCTTTACTGGATAAAACCTGTTATCCTACCATAACTCATTTACAGGCTAGGAGCTGTTATTCTACCATAACTCATTTACAGGCTAGGAGCTGTTATCCTACCATAACTCATTTACAGGCTAGGAGCTGTTATCCTACCATAACTCATTTACAGGCTAGGAGCTGTTATCCTACCATAACTCATTTACAGGATAGGAGCTGTTATCCTACCATAACTCATTTACAGGTTAAGAGCTGTTATCCTACCATAACTCATTTACAGGCTAAGAGCTGTTATCCTACCATAACTCATTTAGAGGCTAAGAGCTGTTATCCTACCATAACTCATTTACAGTCTAGGAGCTGTTATCCTACCATAACTCATTTACAGGCTAGGAGCTGTTATCCTACCATAACTCATTTACAGTCTAGGAGCTGTTATCCTACCATAACTCATTTACAGTCTAAGAGCTTTAATACAAAAAGACCAAAAACCCGGTGACAACAGTGTTACCTGTGTAATTAAGATTGCCTTTACTCTGAAAAGTGTATGAATCACAGTTTTTTCCATGTATGTCTCAGTAGTTTATATGTACCGACACACACAAACACACACACAAACACACACACACACACACACACACACACACACACACACACACACACACACATCCACCCAAACACACACACACACACCCACACACATTCACTTTGCAGTCCATTACGAGACGGCGCAGTAAAAAACATAGCAACAAAACCTACCATTCATTCCACACTAATAGAATAGGTTCCTTTTCTTGTGACGACTGTGCCATCCAGCCGACAAGAGGATATACAGACACATAATACAGAGCAAAGTCTTGATTTCAGACGTCGTTCCTCTCAGGATGGAGCGATGTAACTTGACGGTCAGTCCTGCGCCAAATATATTCTATAATAAGTCATTTGCTCTGCATTTCCTATCAATATATTTATTCTTTCATTTTAGCAATGTATACAAGGATTAAATTCATACATAGGAGCAATAAAGTTTTTCTCATAAATATCCTAAATATTGTTTGAAGTCTTACAGAAATCCACAAAAGGGAATTCTTGGATAGTAAAGGCAGGATATCATGTTGTGGGAGGGAGTCAGTTTAGTGTACAAATATGTTTCTAAATTATCATATAGTTAGATATAATGCACTATAAATCATCAGAATGAAATAAAAAGTGTATAAACAGGCAATACCGAAACTTAGGAAAGCGTCAATCCGTAAGTGCAATTTTCAGCCATGAGAAGAATTTTTGAAGGAAAGAAAACGTGTCACTCTTTGTAGAGCTTTATCTGACATTAAATTAATTAAGGGTAATTTAGACCATAAAGTCTTATTATTATATAAGTGTTTAGTTGGGGCGACTAGGATATAAGTTATTTAACTGTTTCTTCATTCGAATCAAAAATTTTTGATTTTATGATCCTTTTTAAGGGTACTAGAGTAAATTACTTTAGGGATAACAGCGTAATTTTTTTTGAGAGTTCTTATCGATAAAAGAGTTTGCGACCTCGATGTTGAATTAAAATTTCTTTGTAATGCAGCAGTTACAAGAGAGGGTCTGTTCGACCTTTAAATTTTTACATGATTTGAGTTCAGACCGGCGTGAGCCAGGTTGGTTTCTATCTCCTAGAAAAACAAGAATTGTTTTAGTACGAAAGGATTAAATAATTGAAATAGTTTTAAAGACGCAATAAAGATAGATGTAATGGTTTTATTATTACGGTCAGAAAAAAAGTCAAAAGACTTTGTCTTTAATTTCCAAAATTAATATTTTTTAAACTATCTTCTGTTTCAGGGCCTAGAGAGTTTCTGTTGGTTTAGTGAGGCCCAGAAGGCCGTAACGGTCTTGAGGATACCCTGATGATTTTAACTACAACAATTAAGGTCAGGAGGAGAAATGAAATTATAAAAATAGTAAGGGGCCCTGAGGGCCCTGAGTAGACAGGGGAGGTTGACAGGTAGATGGGATTAATTCTACTATTATTTAGGAGTAGGAACACAGAGGAGTTGTAAAATTTAGATGTAAGTAGCATTGGGTCTACTAGTACTAGGGGGGCAGCAGTGAGCAGGGAGATCAACACTATTAAAGTGGACCACGGGTGTATTTTGAAGGGCTCGTTCGACGCGAGGGAGGACACATAGATGAAGAGGATTAATATTCCCCCTAAGAAAATTAGGAATAGAATGTATGAAAATCAAAATGAGGGGTTGAATAACCCGGAGATAAGACAAATTAGAACCGTTTGGGCTAATAGTGTTAAACCTATGGAGAGTGGGTGCCCGAGGGTTGTAAATAGTACGGCCAATCTAATGACGGAAGGGATTAAAAAATACAAGATATTATTATACGCGCAGGCATTTATAAAGTTTTAAGATGGGTGATCATTTTTGGTTTACAAGACCAAGATTTTTAATTAAACTATTAAAACTTATTTGGATTTAAATAGTTTTAATTAAAATTTTGGTTTGTGGTACCAAAGATATAAAAAAGTTTTATTTTAAATCATGTTATGGGGTGTATATTTTCATACGGTGAGTTTAGTGTTTTTATTGCTCTCGTCATTAGTTTCAATTGGAGCGAGTTTAGCCAGGTTAAATTTTGGTCTTAGGTATGTAATTGAGTGGGAAATTTTTTCTCTGAGCTCATCTTCTGTTGTTGTTACTTTAGTTTGTGATTGAGTTAGTACTTTATTCTTGGGGGTAGTTTTATTTATTTCCTCTATAGTTATATATTATAGGGGGGATTATATGGACGGCGATAAAGGGTACAACCGTTTTATATATATAGTTTTTGCTTTTGTTTTTTCTATAGGGGCTCTCATTATTAGGCCCAATTTAATTAGGATTCTTTTAGGTAGAGACGGATTGGGTTTGATTTCCTATGTTTTAGTAATTTATTATCAAAATGAAAAATCCGCTAATGCAGGTATACTAACCATTTTATCCAATCGTATTGGAGATGTAGGGATTTTATTGAGGATTTCTTTGTTATTTATACTAGGGGGGTGGAATTTTATTTTTTATGGGGAGACCTTGGGGGAAGATTTCTTTTTGTTAAAGATTTTTGTATGTTTAGCTGCTATAACTAAGAGGGCCCAGATCCCATTCTCGGCGTGGTTACCAGCAGCCATGGCTGCTCCTACCCCTGTCTCAGCCCTGGTTCACTCTTCGACTTTGGTTACGGCTGGGGTTTATATTTTGATTCGGTTCAGGGGAGCCCTAGAGGGCTCGTCTGTTCAAACTTTTTTGTTAATTATTTCTTGTTTAACAATATTTATGGCGGGGCTAGGGGCTAATTTCGAATTTGACCTTAAGAAAATTATTGCCCTGTCAACTTTGAGGCAGTTGGGGGTTATGATGGGGATTTTAGCTTTAGGGTTTCCGGATTTAGCCTTTTTTCATTTATTAACTCATGCTTTGTTTAAGGCATTGTTATTTATATGCGCGGGGTCTGTAATCCATAGTGTTAAGGAATATCAGGACATCCGAAATATGGGGAGGCTGGTACTATGTATACCCCTGACCAGGGTTTGTATAAATTTAGCTAATTTAGCTCTGTGCGGGATACCCTTTTTAGCGGGATTCTATTCTAAGGATTTGATTTTAGAGGTAGTATTTATAAGGAGGGTAAACTTTTTAGGGTTTTTTCTGTATGTCTTATCCACGGGCTTAACAGTGTGTTATACATTTCGGCTGGTTTACTATAGTTTAAGTTGCCCTCCTAATATAAGTTCTATAATAATAATTAGGGAGGGCCATAGTATAATGATAGGGGGAATTACAGTATTGAGAGTAGGGGCAGTTGCGGGGGGCTCTATTTTAGCTTGGGTTACCAAGTTTCGTGTGCTAATGTTGTTCGGGAGTGACCGGAAAGTTTTCTAAAAGTTTCGCTCGAAATTGTGGGTTAGTTGTGAATTATTTCATTCCCGTATTGTGATTATTATTATTCATTTATAATTCACTAGATATGATCTTCACGAGCAAGGAAGAACTAACCAAAGACATTATTTACAATTGCAATTTACTCAGATTGCAACCTTGTTAAGTACAAACAATCACACAGATCTCATACTGCGACACAGAAATATTCATCACTAGGGGACTTATAGTAAATTTAAATTCGATAGCTGGGATCATAAGACTCGAAATAAGGAACTAGTTCTCTGACATTCATTTTGTATGCAGCATACTGTACACAGAACTACTTTTCTGCATGTCAGTTTAGTCAGTGAGATGCACATTAATCATTGTTTGCTAGGATGAGTGCACCTTTCTGGTACGGGGTGGCTAACAAGGTGATGAGGTGGCCTAACAAGGTGATGAGGTGGCCTAACGCTACGAGAGAAGTGGACGACCTGAAGTAACAGACCCTCAGACCCTTTCACGCCGTTGACTGACTCACACCATAACAGTTCTGTCTTCTGCATGGTTGTGCTATAGTTGTAGAGTATTGTTATATTTGGTTATTAAAACAAAATCACTATTAGGTTTTACTTGTCCCTGAACTCGGTACATAGTGTAAGAAATATATGTTAATCCAAAAACTTATCTTCTATGTATACATTTTTCCTCATCTTCAAATGCCATTTGACTGCGCAGAAAGTTTATACATAACACTGCGGTAAGCCATTTGAAAGTACATGTCCTCGTGATGCTCATATTTATTACTTTTCTTATAAAAAGGACACGTGTTATTTCAACTGAACCAAAGGATTAAAGAGCATAGTTCAAATATCCATTGCTATGATATCTTATGAATATGAATCATAATTCAAAAAAATATGAAAAATTATGTCAGTATAAGTTTTTTATATATCTTGTTGCTTTCCTATGAGAAGTCGAGACCAATAAAGGAAAGTGTCATTCTTAGACAAGTAAAGCGGGTTGCCCCTATATAACTGCCGAACTCTGGATTTCAATTAAAATCGCCTTGTCAAACCTTTGCCCAAGTCAGTGCACTAAAGTCAGTGTGCAGCAGTGCCTCATTTTCTCTGCAGGTTTCGTTGCACAGGGTTGCACAAATCCTTTAATTTAGCAAATTTGCTTCAACTCGCTAGCTATGTTTCTAGTTTTAGGAACTGCATGCAACTTTTCCCTGCCTTTACGCTAAGCATTCAATGTACCATAGATTTTGCAACATTCATTTTCTTCGATTGTGTTGAATTCCTTCGCCTGAATGTTTATTTCGTTGTTTTAGTTTACATTTCAAAATAGTCAACTGGATTATCCTTTTAATTAGGTATTTTCCTAAGGATGCCTTTAAGTGGCTGCCTGAATTTTGTTTTCCTCAATAGCTATTTTTATACCTTAGGAACAACTGATCCTATCTGCTAAAAATCTTCAACGTTGGTTTATTGTAACTAGGAAAAGGATCTTCTAATTATTGGCAAGTCCTGTTGACATCTGGTCATGAGTGAATATGTAATTCAGGTTTTGGTTGTTACCGAAGTGTGTAGCTGCAAATTTGTCAATATTTTTTTTTTTTTAAAAGGGTGTGGTATTTTTCTCAAAATGTGGGTTGAGTCTCTCAACCGTGCAGGTGAACACAGGGCGTCAGGTCAGTGCGCGGACCTGTCTTCCCATGTTTTAATTCTTGCTTTGCTGTTATGAACCAAACCATCTGAGTCTGAATGAACGCCATGGTATGCATTAAACCATTTGAGTGAATATCCTAGAATGCACTAAACTTCTCGTACAAGCATCTTAGAAAGCAATAAACAATTGGGGTGAACATTCTAACATCCACTAAACAAATCGAGCGAGCATATTTGCTAGCAATAAAAATTTGGGCGAACATAATAGCACGCATTATACGAGTTGCATTAAATTACCGGAGGGGAGCATCCCAGCAAGCACTAAACCATCTGAGTAAGCAATATAGCAAGCAGTAAACCAACCTAGCGAACATCCTAGCAAGTATTAAGCACGCGCCAAACACTCTGAAAGAACATCATAGAAAACATTAGATCACTTGAAAGAGTATTCTAGAACGCACGAAGCCACCTGAGGGAGCATGCTGGCAAGCACTAAACCAGCTGTATGAGCTTCATGATCAGCAAAAAATGTAAACGAATATCCTAGCAACACTAAACAATCCTAGCGAGAATCTTCGCAAGCACTAAACAATCCTAGAGAGAATCTTCGCAAGCACTAAACAATCCTAGAGAGAATCTTCGCAAGCACTAAACAATCTGAACGAAGACCCCAGCCAGTATTAAACAAAACTTAACCAGCAAACCAAACCGACACTAAACTAGTTGAACGAACATCTCCTCCAGCGCTTAATCAGAACAAGCAACCCAGCATGCACTATACAGTCTAAACAAACAACTCAAACAGAACCAAACTGCTTGAATGAACAATACAGAAGCACTATGCAATCTGACCAAACAACCCAGCCAGCACTAAACTGAACGAAAACCCAACTAGCAACACATCCAAGTGTCAACTTCCCAGGTTAGAGAGTTCGCCAGAAGCGTAAACAAGTGGACCCAACCAACTCATCTCAGAATAGAAACCCCATTAGCTGCTACAAGTTCCATCACACGCGACAATCATAGAGGCTGATGGTGTTTTTTGTGCGTCTGTGTGTGTCTAGTTTGCTTTCTGTTGATGAGGAGGCGTTTCTCATCTGTCCAATCTCGGCTAAACTGGGCCGTGGCTGAATCCGACTGAATCCGATATTCAATACGAACGTCAATAGAAAGAAACGTATTGCATTTTGATGACCTTGTTTTTATGATCATTATTCTATTTTACTTATTATAATTATTATTATTATTATTTAATTTTTGACAAATTCTGTTATCTCTTGATAATAATCAAAATTAACTGTAGTATTATGCTGTAGGAATTGTTGGTACAGATTGAAGCTTTTTCTTTCGTACGTTAGCCTGTAGCTTCGTAAATTTTATATTCAGACTGTATAGCTAGCCGTAGTCTCCTGTAGTCGAATTGTGAAAGAGAATGTATGATTACATGTGAAGGATCTGTGAATTGTAAGTGTTTTGCATCTCAGGGGATGAATGGTTTTATTGTTGTCGAGACTGATAATGGTTCAATTATGGTGATGAGTTTTTTGGTGTTATGGTGACTTTGCCATGTTGGTGGGATGTTAGTACGGTGATAGAGGGAACGGTTTTGTGGTAGTGATAGTGTGGTGATAGTGTGGTGACAGTGTGGTGATAGTAAAAATGGTATTAGCGATGCGGACTGGGGTGATGAGGGTTGTGGTGAGGGTGATGATGATGAGCGAGGTGGTGGTATAATGTTGCTGTGTTAATTTTTTTGAAAAGATAATGTATAGCACTAGTGAAAATTAGGTCGAGTTCTCTGCAAAAATGAACATTATGAAATTATGCAAATGTTTGTACGTTTTACACACACACACACACGCACACACACACACACACACACACACACACACACACACACAGAGGAGAAACAGGTAATGTTCTCTAGTGAAAAGGAACACTTAGTGAATAGAAGGCACGTGATAATTTTAAGAAATTAAATCCTATATACCAATGCGGATGATGTTAAATATATGTGGAAGATTTAACCAGAAGAGGACAGGAAGAGGCTAAAAATGAAGAACATATATAATTAAATCCTAATAAGTACAAAGTACAAAAATTAGGAGATCAGGCAGGAAATACGTCCTCGCAGGAGAAACGTTCAAGACAACGTGTAAAGAGAAATATCTGGAAGAACCCATTGCATCAAGCAAGTTATTCCAGCCTTGCTGGAACGCAACCTTGTTGACTGCTGCAACTTCTTAATCCATGGTGGAATGCTCCACGATATCCTTATTGCCCTACTGAAGATCCCCAGCTCAGGATGACATTTCATTACCTCAGGAATGTACTCCATCCTGTGTGATACAATATAACAGGGAAATATGACTTATGTAGAGAAGGGGAGTCACAGTTTCCACGGGGTAACTATCATGTAGAGTAGGGTAGTTGCAGTTTACACAAGACAACTGTCATGTGGAATACGGTAGTCGCAGTTTACACTAGGAACCTATCAGGTAGAGTAGGGTAGTCACAGTTTACACAAGGTACCTATCATGTAGAACAGGATAGCCGCTGTTTCCACAAGAGTAGGGTAGCTTCAGTTTCCACAAGAGTAGGGTAGCTTCAGTTTCCACAAGAGTTGGGTAGCTTCAGTTTCCACAAGAGTAGGGTAGCTTCAGTTTCCACAAGAGTAGGGTAGCTTCAGTTTCCACAAGAGCAGGGTAGCTTCAGTTTCCACAAGAGCAGGGTAGCTTCAGTTTCCACAAGAGTAGGGTAGCTTCAGTTTCCACAAGAGTAGGGTAGCTTCAGTTTCCAGAAGAGTAGGGTAGCTTCAGTTTCCACAAGAGCAGAGTAGCTTCAGTTTCCACAAGAGCAGGGTAGCCTCAGTTTCCACAAGAGCAGGATAGCTTCAGTTTCCACAAGGTAACTATCATATAGAATAAAGTAGCCTCACGCTGTTAATATACTCATTTTTAATCGATAATCGCAAAAACAACTTCTGTTAGACTACCTTAAGGACGACCCATCAAACCATCTTCACTGCTTCCCCGTAAACAGTTGCCAAACTCATGATGTGCTCACATGTGTCAAGTTCACGGTGATATGTTATGATGCAATATTCACTTTGTTGTCAAACTTAGTGATGTGTTGCAGTGCTGAAGCTTCGGTTGCAAGTAATGAGCACCACTTTCTGATACACTTGTAATATCTTATAATACATTATACTTGCAAATGTGCAACTTTCATGTACGAATATTCCTTTGCTTACGCCAAAAGTTTCCTGAATAACGTTGCCAATTGAATGTTGGATATACTGCATTACATTAGTTCATCAGTGTTGCTGTTGGATATAAACTTTTGAAAAGTTATATTGCAACTATATATGGCGCGTGAGTTAGTTTTTCACACTTCCTGTAAATATGCCTTGAATTTTATTGACTATAAATTTTCTAGCGCCTCTTTGTTTATGTCATTTGATAATATTTAAGTCATGTTTAATCGTGACCTGGAAATGAGTCTTGATACATTTTAAATTGGGTTTGCGATAGTTGCTTCTAGATGTTATTATTTTCGTTTCATCTGCGACATAAGTGGGACCTGTTAAGCACGTTCTACTCGTTAAGACTGGCTTGTGGCCTCACCTCATTGTTAACTGCCTAGTCAGCCAGGTTGTTGAAGCCATCTTCCTACAGCGCTGCACAAACATGAGATGGTATTTGAGGCAGAGGTCCGGTTTCCTCTTGGAAACCAATAGCTTGATTCCAGCAACAAGTTAGCAACGATAAAAATTTTAAGGTAAAAGTAACTATGTCTGCTGGAAGGAAACCTTTAAAGTTACTTCAGCGACGGAAAGGAATGCTTGAAAAAGGTCTCAGCACCTTACTCATCTTGTGTATTAGAATATAACAGAAAAGCTTGCTGTATGATAACTGCGGTAAGTAAACAGAGGTAGCTCTTGCTCTAACGGTAACCACACAATGCCGTTGTACTTAGTTTTGTTATTAAAACTAACTTTCCCAGTACTCCCTAGAACGCAGGCGGGAGAGATACATGATCATATACACTTGGAAAATCCTGGAGGGATTAGTACCAAACTTGCACACAAAAATCACTCCCTATGAAAACAAAAGACTCTGCAGACGATGCAACATCCCCCCAATGAAAAGCAGGGGTGCCACTAGCTCGATAAGAGACAACACAATAAGTGTCAGGGGCCCAAGACTGTTCAAGTGTCTACCAGCATACATAAGAGGGATTACCAATAGACTCTTGGCTGCCTTTAAGCAGGCACTGGACAAGCACCTAAAGTCAGTACCTGACCAGCCGGGCTGTGGTTCGTACGTCCGTTTGCGTGCGGCCAACAGTAACAGCCTGGTTAATCAGGCCCTGATCCACCATAAGACCTGGTCACAGACGGGGCCGCGGGGGCGTTGACCCCCGGAACCCTCTCCAGGTATACCCCAAGTATCATGCACTCGGCCCATAAACCCCTTAACCTCCATTAAACAATGCCTTCTGTTAAACTATACTAATCTTAACAGTCCTAGACAGAATTAGAGGAGTCTGGTTTGTGTTTCTCAACAGACAGCCTTGAAATAAACGCTTTTACCAAGTTCTCCATAATCAGGTGTATGGAGAATGTCTATCTGTAATCGACTTCAGGGGTCCTGCTCTACGCTGGCTTATCAATTAGGCTTGTTGGTGCTAGCAATATGCGATCCAAAGTAGGCACTACATTCCGGCTGATCGGGAGGTGACACGAGAAACTTACCAAGTTGCCTCTTGAAGACAGTTAAGCCTTAACAACCTAACAAGCATAGCCATATATGGTTACCGTAGAGCAGGGATGGCTAAAACCGTCAATCGCGATTGACTAGTAGAAAGCAGAGCCATGTCTAATAGATCGCAGGAGGATCAGTATAATTAAAACATATGTTTTCAGGTAAAAATAAAGGAAAACTATACCCGTGCACATTTTGCAATACAGCTACAGAGTATATGGGTAACCTTGAGAAAAGTAGATACCATCTCACTAAATTCTAGCCTCCCCTGTTGCAGAGAGTCGCGGACCACACTCTTTCCCTCATCTTGCCACAAGCAGCTGAGCCCATCTCCGCCAATTTCATATAGTTAGATGATCCACTGGAAGCAATCAAGACAGCTGAACCACATTACTTCCTGCAATCACAACCCTTCCCCACGAGCTAGGAGCATCTCGCATATAAGCTACAGATAAAGTCACCAGCATCTTTCTCAGTGCATCTAAATATTTTCAAAAGTAGCGATAAATCTGATTAAATAGATACGTACTATCAAACAAAGCTATAGATCTGTTAAAAAGTTGCGTATCTGAAAAAGTAGCTACCTGTCAACAAGAGCAGCTACATATCTACTAAAATAGTTACATATCTGAAAAGTACTTTCATGTAGGTCCCGGTAGCTTTACATCTCAAATTCGCTATAAATCATCAAAGTTACATATTTGCCAGAGTAGCTACATATTTCTTAACTACAAAACTGACAAGTAACTACATATCTGTCGAAGTGGTTACAGATTTGCCAAACTGGTGACTTCTACTAAAGTAGTTACTTACCTGCTAGAGTATTGAAATGTGTCACAGTGTCTGAAGACTGGAATCACGTTTTTCTGGCATAAACGTCTTTGTGTCCTGCTTTGTTTTCATCCGACCGAAGTACAAACCATAAACCCTTCTTGACTCATTCAATGTGACAACCCCTTAAAGTTTTGCAAGATTAGCAGTTTCACGGCAGAAGAAACGGAATAACTGTTTTGGTATCACCAATAATTCTACTAATCAAAATACGTGAAATAAGCAGAAGCCCAACACTCTCAATGAGAACTTCCAGTGACAGCTGCAGTAATGTTGACTTAAAATTAGAGTTGCTGTCGATTTCGTTACCACCATCGCCTGAAAATTCTCGTCATGAAAGTTATGAGCAGCATCATATCGGAATTGAAACAAGAACATCAACAACATAATTTGTAACATTTCGCAAAATCTGAAGAAAATGAAGCAGAAGTTATATTGATACGTACTCAAATTATCATATATTCCTATCACTTCTCTAGTTGCTAAAGTTGGAAGGAAGTTCGTAGCGATATGACAGTTCCCTGCCTGGGGCCTATGGCTTTCTTGCGGCAGCTGAGGTCCAATGGCAGGCTAGAGAAATGCTGGCAACCGCTCACGTGCAAGATTCCAGGTGATACCACACTGACAGAATTATATTTAAGTGTCATTGATCCACAACTCTCAGATCTTACAATAAGACGACTTCAGCTCCATGGAGGCAGAAAGTCTATATCACTTGACTTGCCCCACGGCGCCCCGCTGCTTCTGTGTCCTCCCTCGGCGCCCGACCGAAACAAACATGAATGGACTGTGTGGATGCAGTGGTGTCAAGGTATGTGTGGGGGCTTGCCGAAAAGACAGGTGATGAGGAAGAATTTATTTTGATGACGTTTTGCTGTGTGTAGAGTTTCATAAAGTCAATTAATTTGTTAAGAAGTACACAGCGTGATGTGTCGTAAATTATCATCACACTAGTAACTCGCTCTGAACCAGTATATTTTTTTTCAGTATTGTCTGCAGTACGACTTTCTTCCGTGTGTGATGTCGTTAAATCGCTGTCTAGAGAGCCTTACACATTTTTGTTACTTTCACGATAGACTTAAATTCTCGATTCATTAAAGGTAAATTAAGTCATGGCATTTCATTCTTCCACTTCTTGTCTGAATACAACACAGTCCTTACCATCTTCTGAACTCCCGATAGACTTGCTAGACTCGACCATCGACCTTCTTGAAATAAATCCCCAGATTATGTTGAACAGAGAACCCCAGCAAAAAGGAGTCAACAACTACCTAATTAACAATATTTGTTCACGATTAACTCACAATTTAGAGATGATATTTTATACTACGTTTAGTTTCATCTTAGAACCAAACGTCATCTGAAGTTTCCTCTTCAAATTGTGGATAATTGTTAATTGTTACCGTCACGTTATTATGAATATTATTTTTTGGTGAACGTGACATATGTGATTATATTTTTAGCTCTTAATTCCGACCATTACTTTGATCCAGTGTTGCATAGTTAATAAAATAAGTAAGTTATATACACAGCAACCGGATGTCTATACGAGACATTCAGAAGTATTTTATGCCAAAATACAACACCTTAACACACAAGCAACTTTAAACACACACACACACACACACACACACACACACACACAGTTAATCCGTGCTGACACACCAAAAAACAGTTTCTATATTAAAAACAAAACGTTGCCACAATTCCTGCCTAGATTCTGCAAGGCTGGGCTGCTCGAGGCTCTCAACACTTGCTCAAACAATAACACAGTGAATCTAAATGACTCAAAAATCTTGTGAGCGTTTAACAGACCTGTAATTATCATCATGCAAATAAGATTATCATCATGCAAATATAATTAAAGTTTAGATATCAAAATAAATTTTGATGAACCCTAACCGTTCATTAACGAAGCCCCTTCCAGCAATTAACCACTAAGATTGGACCAGACTGTTTTCCCAAGATAATTGTATACAAACTCGCCAGGTTGTGTCGTGACTGATGCAAAAAATAAATATTGTTTTTATTACTAATATAATCACGCTTAATTAAGCATGCACTATTTTATACAAAAAAAAAAAAAATAATTTACTCTGTAAACGCCACGAATTTTCAAAAATGAAATCAATTATGGACTTTGTGGCAACAGCTCGATTATAGTAGGTAATTATAGAAACATCGCTATATCAATAAGATAAGATAACATTGATGGTATTACCATGATGAAAAAAAGGTGGTACTACTATGAGATAATAGAAGTATTACCATAATATAAAAATGGCAGTATTGCAGTGAGATAACAATACAGTATTACATTGATATGATGACAGTTTTACAGTGATATACTGACAGTTTTACAGTGAGATAATGACAGTTTTACAGTGAGATAATGACAGTTTTACAGTGAGATAATGACAGTTTTACAGTGAGATAATGACAGTATTACAGTGAGATAATGACAGTATTACAGTGAGATAATGACAGTATTACAGTGAGATAATGACAGTATTACAGGGAGATAATTACAGAATTAAAGTGAGATAATGACAGTTTTACAGTGAGATAACAATGGTAGTATTGTGAAATAACAGTTGCAGTACTGCAGTGAGGTGACAATGGTAGCAATACAGTGAGATAACAATGACAGTATATAAGTGAAATTACAATGATAGTATTGCACTGAGATTACAATGATAGTATTACAGAGAGATTACAATGGTAGTATTACAGTGAGATACGGGTGGTAGCAGTGATTTCGAATATTAAGGCTGCACGTCTCCTTTAAACCGCCTATTAGGATATTTTAACCCCTAAAATGGGCCTTGAATTAAACTTTCACTTTATGTGTAATGTCAAATACACACCTCTCTGTATATACTCAATAAGTACTAAGATGCTTTTTAATGGGGTTTAAGTCTATCGTCTACACGAGGACCATTAAGGCTGCAAGTAACCTATATACCATCTAGGATACTTTAATTCCTAAAATTTGGATTAAAGTAAGCTGTTTTATTTTTACTGAGAGATGTACGTCTATCAGTGTTTATACCTTGATTTTTACACTGTCATCATTCTACAGTAATTCTTAATTATACAAAATCTGAGCATCTCTGAACTTAAAGGTTTATAGTAAACTATAGAAACGATACCACCATAGTTTATTGGTGAGGTTTAAGTCTCGTTATGGCAACTGATTAATGGCCTAATATATATATTTTTGAATATATGTTAATATTAATTTGGAGAAATTATCCAGGGGAGAAAATGCAGATATATTATCTGAGACCCATCATAATATGACATTTATGTCGGGTTTTTTAGCCTCAAACCAGTAAAATCATGCCTTAGATAAGTACTTTATTGAGACCGCACTGTTTTCATCTACAAACACTTGTATCAAAGACTCTGCAATAGTGACATGTTGATCGAACTTGTTGAATAATGTTCTAATAACGCTGACAAGTAACGTCGACATTGAATTACAGCGACGACACACCTGGAGGCTACCAAGTATATATCCCCGGACAACAATGGTGATTAAAGCAAAACCTTACTTGATGACATGGACACTTATATTGAACTTCATAGAAATATGAAACATGAGATGCATAGGGCAGATATAAAAATGAAATGCATAGGGCACATAGGGAGAGAGAAAAGTCTTCTCTTAGGAGATTGTGAGAGGTAAAGAAATTAGTGAACATGCATAGCACAAGGCAGTGATTTGCGGTAGATGAAAATTTAAAAGCCAGTTCGAGAGTGGTGAGTTTTGTCATTACAGAAGAGGAATCAAATGGATTCTGATTCAGTTATAAGCAAGACTGGAGAAGAAAGTCTGTAAAGAGCAGCACAGAGTGGTCGTGACGGAGAAGAATTATGACAGAGAGGAAGGATGACGCCAGAGAGAAGGAAGTGCATCTGCAGTGGAAGATAAGCACTTTGATAATATTCCATATAGGGATTTGTAAGTACAGGGAACAGAGGAGAGCTAACGGTAACACGAGAAGGTTGAAAATAGTAGTCATAAAAAAAAAAAAAAATCTACACAAAAATACAAGAGATCAGGAAAAACATCAGAGAAAAAATGTAAATGTGATTAAAGTGTGCTTGGTAGAGAGTGCCAAGGTAAAAAATGAGAGTTTGATCCTACCAAGAGGATAAAAGATAGTATGTGAATACTATCAACGCTTTAGGAAAAAAGAGGGAGAGGTGAAACTCTGACCCTCTCAATGACATTGATTTTTTGTGGCTTTAATGTCACAAAATCATTCATACATGATTTTTTGTGTGTATGGTAGATCACATCACTCCTATGAGTTATGTTGTTAAAAGATGAATAATCACTATGAGAAAATTCACCTCTAGGAACACTAAGGAGAAAAATAGTACTGACTAATTCGAGTTTGGTGGCGGTGGCAGAAAGCGATTTCTGAGAGGCAGTGTCGCCTTACAGTCTAACAGGTAGTGAATCAATGACTGTGTCACTGTAATGAATCAATGACTGTGTGGCACTGTAGTGAATCAATGACTGTGTTGTAGTGACTCAATGACTGTGTGTCACTGTAGTGAATCAATGACTGTGTGTCACTGTAGTGAATCAATGACTGTGTCACTGCGGTGCGTTTGTGATTGAAAGTTGTCATTATGTATTATAAGGATTACACAAAACCAACGAACCTGTGATCATATGATAGTCAGGTCATGTCAGGTGAATATATACGTAGTCTTTCAACATCAAAATCAACATTGTATTCTGTGTAAACAGAATTGAGTTTCATTAAATCACTGATTTGCTTATTAAAATCTCTGACGTGAATAAACAGCACATGCTATTACTAGCTACAACTAATACTGTAACTTTGTTTTAATCTAGAATTCAAGGTGATTCCTAATTCTGTGTAACATTAAAACTTAACGCATCTATAAGATCCATAGATGAGGTGAAATGTTTCTTATATTCGTAAATTCCTCAACTGTTCCTTGAGAATATGATTAATATGTTACACCTTTAGCTCGTTTCTCTTCTCGCCTATGGTAAGATTATGCATAATGGGAAGACACTTCTAGCCGAGCCAGCCTTTATGAAACATTTCGCTCAACGGTAATCATTTCTAAGTGATACAGGATAAGCTGTCCTCCCATATGCTTCAACTGGTGAGATGTAGTGAAGGTCAGTGTCTTTTTCATTTGTCGGTGTCCGTCCTTCCAATCAAGGTATTATTTCCCATGGGACGGTCAGAATTCGACCTCTTTATCTGATTATCAAATTCATCGTCGTTCTTTAGCGTAACTTACGGGTTACTTGCCATGATAATTGCTGTACAAAAACATGTCTTATTTTACATAAGCAAAATACTATATTTTAAAATTTGAGTGTAATTATTAGTTTAAAATACTCATAACTACACAATATTGAAAACTTTTATCACACACAATAAAAAAATTGGTAGTGCGTTACACAAAACATTCAATAATGTGTAAAATGTGAAAACACAATGGATATACATTGTAATTCATGACGCACTTATCACCTGCATGTCACTGAAGTCAAGGTGAAGCTGAAGATTCATTATTTCCGCGTTAGTAAAGATTGCTAAGCGGGTGAGGAAGCCAATCTAACCTTAATACCCCAGTGTCAAAAACAGAGAAAAAGAAGTCACCAAAGCACTATGATTAACTGAGACTATTAACTCTCTGGTGTAGCCTCGCACCTGAGTTCTCGCAGAAACTATTGTGGGTTAAAACTTTCCTGCCACTTGTTTTTTATTGCTAAATATTTCTTCAGGTTCCATCCTGCAACGAGCATCTTGCAAAACAGCCAATGTTTTTCTCAATTTACCGCTGCGATGCGACTCTCTTCGTAATGTTCGCCTTACGCGTGCAAATGCTCAACCAACTGGAATTTCTTGTTATGAAGTCTCACACCATTCCTATCTCCGGGCGCCAGGACGGAGGAAACTTTTCCGGCTGGAAGCAATAAATCCACTGAGAACCTTTATTGAAATGTGATCCCGCGTGAATTAAAGAAAACTCCTCCTCCCTAAATTCTGGCATTTCAAGCCCGACTGGAGCAAGAATATAATAGACTTCATGAAAACTGTTATGTCACTTTCTAATGGATTCTTTTCCTTTTATTAAATTTCCAATATATCGATATTCCGGGAGGGTGCTATTTAGAATACATTAGAAGGAAAAAGAAAAACGTCTTTACTGAAAGAGGTTTATTTTAATTAATGCTGATACTAATACTACTATGATTATTATTATAAAGAAGGGGAAGCGCTAAATTCGAAGGGGTTACGATACCTAAGAAATGGGACGCAGTCGGATTTTGATCCAAAAGATAGAGCCATTTACTTGGATCAAATGCCTTTCATCATGAATAGAACAGTTATTCTTGAGTTGATTTATTGCCCATATTTTCAACTGTACAAAATAATGATGTTTATTCCACTCATCCGCAGCTCGAGTAATGAGCAGTAGACTTTAATCCTAATGAACGAACCATTTAGTTTATTCGCCTTCTGTTATTCCTTCCGTAACAGAAAACTGCGAAGTGAATCGTGTCCTTGCAAAGTAAAAAGTATGAAAAAAAAAATGGTAGAAGGTAAAGTGATGCAGTTGTAGATCAATAAGGAGCAGATTTCCTGTTTGACTCTACGGAGACGACAATCCAGATTATATTACTTACGGAGACATTGTCCGCGTTACTGAGGATGAAGGCGATGACCGATGATCCGGCATTTTTTTTTTGACATTTCTCTGTGGATTCTGGAGAAGGACTGTGACGAAAGACTGGTCAGTGACCAGGACGCGGAGGTGATGATTCGAGCAAACACCTATAACCAGCAAAGGAGCGATAATAATGAACGACACAGGAAGGAACCATGATGACAAGTAGGAGAAATATAATGAAAGAGCTGAGCCTCATAAATGCCCAACTGTTTCCGACACGTCAAACTTTTGACGAGAATTCAGTGAAGAAATTGAAAGGAGTTACAATCTGTTTCATAGTTTATTTCCATAAAATGCATTTGCAAACACATAAACAATATATAATATATATAGGTAAAAGTTGCGATTTTGGCTTAAATAGCAACGCTCTTCTTGCCAGCAATAATTTCTCAAAAATCATTCTGAACCTAACGAAAAAAATATATTTCATTGTGTTTGTTTATTATTAAATTATTGTAAACTTATCTTAAATATATTTAGTTGGATTAGGCTAAATTAAATAGCGTTTGTTATAATAAGGTTAGCTAAGTTTTCTAAGGTTCCTTTCGTTCCAATACATTTTTTACACATTATTCCATGACGAAATATAACTATTAACCCATAAATTTTTTGTTTCGAAGAAGTCCAATTTTTAGGGCAGTACTGTCTAATTGACCAAAATAGGTAAAAGACTGGAAATATTGGTATGTTCCTAGCTGATACGTATGAATATTTTTCTCTCTATGGTTAAATTATTTATGCGATACTTCACTAAAACTTCTAATTTGATGAATTATAATAATTATTCAACACTGTTTACTAATTCATGAAGCAGCCTCGCAAAATTAAGGATTTCACGCTGAGTTATTTAATGAATAATATTTTGGCTGGAAATAAATTGAGATAATTGTAGATTCCATGCACATACTGGTTGTTGTTTGATATTTATGCAATAGTAGCAACTGGGAGCAATAATATTATTTATCTCACTTTGTTAATTCGTCTGACCTTCCTGCGTTAGAGTATCGTCAGGGGTCGTGTGACGCTACCTGGTAGTATTATGTGGTAAGGGTAGTGTGACGTAAAGTGGTAGTGAATGTTTTATGTGGCAGGGGTAGTGTGACGAGACCTGGTAGTGTGTGTTATGTGGCAGGGGTAGTGTGACGTGACCTCGTAGTGTGTGTTATGTGGCAGGGGTAGTGTGACGAGACCTGGTAGTGTGTGTTATGTGGCAGGGGTAGTGTGACGTGACCTCGTAGTGTGTGTTATGTGGCAGGGGTCGTTTGACATTCTTGTAGTATATCTAGAAACTGGGAAGGGTGATCCAATGCAACTGAAGTAATGCAAGTGAGGTAATGCAGGTGAGGTAAGGGCATTTGAGCTGGTGTAGGTGAGGTGGTGCAGGTGAGGTGTGGCAGGTGAGTTGGGGTAGGTGAGGTAGGGCAGGTGAGATAATGCACGTGAGGCGGGGCAGGTGAGGTGGGACTAATGAAATGCTGCCAGAGTCCACGTAAACACAAGACACGTCACGCAATGTATAATAATCTATACAGAGAGAGAGAGAGAGAGAGAGAGAGAGAGAGAGAGAGAGAGAGAGAGAGAGAGAGAGAGAGAGAGAGAGAGAGAGAGAGAGAGAGAGAATACATGGGAAACATATAGCACAGGATTTGGAAGTCCACACACAGGCTGTCTTCTGAGAACTATCTTTTTCAGCCTAGATTAAGTGCTATCATGTACTGTCTAGGTGTACGAGTCAAGGCTAGTAAAGCAAAACTAACTAACTATCTCTCTCTCTATTTCTCCCTCTTCATTCCTTTCAGCTTCTGCCGACAATAAAATAGGGGAAAGCATATACCATACTATATTGGAAAAATGGCATGAGCTTTACAGGAGAAATAAAACTGGATGGAAGACTAGGGTTACAACTACCTCTGCTAAATTTATACTGATTCTGTCTTAAACTACCTGTGTTACTCTACTGCCAGTCACAGAGTCATGTATACCAGTAGTTCTACTTCTGATTATCAGCAGTTCTGCTTTGACACCACAACTATTACTAATATTGACTCAGTTGTCTCGTTCACAACTAACCGTCCTGGTGCAGTGGCTGAACTAGCATCAAGAACCTCTTAACTTCAGATTGCCCCGTCTTTTACAACTACACAACGGTCCTTGTGGGTATAGCGAGTGGGTAAGAGTAGTAGCGAGTGTACTAGGCAACATCTCTCCCCTGTACCTCCCCTCACCATACCTACACCCAGCTGGTCACTAAATTTATTATCACGTTTTTTTAACATACAAACAATTCTGGCAGGACCAGTAATCTTGACTATTAGATTTATATTAAGACTCTGGCAACTTCTTCTGATCTGTGTGCGAGGAATCTAGATGAAACCTGTACTTCAATTTTTATGTCTAGTTGGTCGTCAGTTAGTGTATTGCCTGTACCATTATCCGGCAACTTGAACTATTCTGCTATAATTCAGTTTGAAAAATAAATTTTGTTTACGTTCGTGTTGCATCTTCTGTCTGGCAGTTTCGTTCAATTGTTTCGAGTTATGGACTTTGCCGCTTCAGATAGTTCTTTTTGAGTGTTTCATAGGCATTCAATATCGTCAAGGTTTAATGAGATCTCGTAGTCTCCTTTTACTGAGAGAGAGAGAGAGAGAGAGAGAGAGAGAGAGAGAGAGAGAGAGCGATAAGGGGAGGGGAGGGGGATGGGGTGAAAGAGAGAATGATAATGCTGGTGGTGTGTGTTACCTCTTGCTAATATAAGACATAAGTGTGTGTAACAGAACTATCCCTCCTTCTCGCCGTCCCTCCCTCTCTCCCTCCTATCCTCCCCTCCCTCTCTCCCTCTAGTCCTCTCCCTTCCTCTTTTCCCACCCCATCCTATTTTCCCTCTCACTACTCCTCTCTCCCTTCCCTCTGCCAAAATCTCTCTCTCTTCCCTTCTCTTTCTTCTTTCCCCTCTTTCTGCCGCCGTTTACCTTGTTCTTCTTCCCTCCTAGTCTACCGCTCTTCTCTTCCTCTTTCCTTTCTATATCCCTCATGTCCTTCTCTCCGACTTTACCTCCACCCTATCCATACTTCTTTCTCTCAATCTTTCTTACTCTCCTTCTCTGACTTCTTTCCTCCTCTTTCACCCTCACTCCCGTTCTTCCTCCTTCCCTTCATCCTCTGGTCTATTTGGAGTCTACCTGGTGGGTCTTCTGGGGATCATCGCTCCCGCGGCCCGGTCCACGACCAGGGATAAGGGCTTAATCAACCAGGCTGTTACTGCTGGCCGCACGTAGTCCAATATACGAACCACAGCCCGGCAGATCCGGCACCAACTTTAAGTATGTCACACCATATTTCCTTACAAATTTAGTGAAATTACTTAAATATCCTTTAATGTTTCAGGCTTACCTACTTACAATATTCACCAGGACAGTTTCCTGACACTGTCCATCTACGACCCGTCTCTGGCTCACGAATAACGAAATCTTGAATGTCGTAGCGCGTGCTGCTTAGCGCTGCGACAGTGTGACTGTTGAGCTTCTGTCAAGAAGAAATTCTGTTTGTCGTGATCTCTCTGTCTCTGGATATCCATCGTTTTGCCTGTCTGCCTTTTCCTCTGTTCGTTTGTCTGCGAATGAGGTTCTCAATGTGTGTATTTGAGAACATTAGTTTCATAGATATTCCTAGTTATATATTAGTTCATTTAAATTGCTATTCTGTTTATCGATATAAATATTTGCTTGTCTGTATATTCATCTTTTATTTTTTATTGTTCTAATTAATTAAACAAACATACCCACACACTAAAGAACACGCGCACACAGACACAGACTCAGACAGACACAGACACAGACAGACAGACACAGACAGACACAGACAGACACAGACAGACAGACACAGACAGACACAGAGACAGACATACAGACAGACAGACAGACAGACAGACACACACACACACACACACACACACACACACACACACACACACACACAGTACCTCACAAGGCTTGCTCCATGTTCATCTCTTGCAGGTTCCTTTCTGGGCACTTCCCCTATTGGTACATTTATTCGCTACAACTGCCTATCAATCTAACCCTTTAATATGCGCCAATCCCAGTCCAACCTGACCCTTCTCCTGACATAGGCGATGAGAACTAAGCTCGAACAATATAAGCCAGAACATGCGAAGAAAAAAAGAACTCATAGCATAACACGAAAGCAGATGGTATATCAAACAAGCGTGAAGAATTGAAAGAGTGAATAACAGAGGCAGCCCCAAAATATAACTGCTCTTACACGGACGAATATGATAACACATTCAATATTTCGAACAGGATATCTAGCAATGACGACAGAGGAAGCAGGGAAGGGGTAGAAGAGACACTGCAAATCAGCTGCTTGATAAAATCTACAAAACGGTTAGTCACTGAGTACAGGGACATTACAAGATATCTGGAAGTCGTAAATGTAGTCCTAATATTTAAGGAAACAGACAGGAAGTCTAACACTATAGACCAGCACTACTGACATGCATATTATGTAAAGAGAAGAAAGTAACATGCATATTATGTAATGCAATGGGAAAGAAGAGTGTTGGAGTACTTAGAGAGAAGGTTTCACAAGGAATAAGGAGCATTAGATTTAGATGACAGTTCGCGTTACACAACCCTGCTGAAGTTCTATGACAAAGTAATACAAATGAGACAAGAACGAGAGAGATGTCTTTTTGTATTTTACTGGACTGCAATACAGCCGTTAACATCGTACCTAACAAGAAATTGTGGCAAAATCTTAAGGAGCAGGCAAGCATGACAGGAAATGCACTACAGTGGAGCAAAGGGGATCTTATGGGATGAAGACAGAGTGATTGCCCGAGAAGAGGAGCTACAATCAAATAAGGTTCAGGAAAGATCAGTACGAGGACTCGTATTGTTTCTGCTATATGAGACTGCCAGTTGTATTGCTGTTTACAAGTATATGTAAAAATATTAAGAACAATAAAAACTGATGAGGACAAGGGATTTTTGCTGTTTACAGGGACATCTATACTGTCGTAGCTGCGAGTCTCTAGCAAGACAGCGTGTTAAAAAAATAAAAATATATATATATTTATATATATATATATATATATATATATATATATATATATATATATATATATATATATATATATATATATATATATATATATATATATATATATATATATATATATTATATATATATATATATATATGTCGTGCCGATTAGGTAAAACTGGTCAATTAGCAAGAACTCATCTAAAATTAAGTCCTTTCTAAAATTTTCTCTTATACGTTTGAAGATATATTTTTTCATTTATGTTAATGTAAAATTTATAATTTTGTACCAAGAGAAACTTTGAAAACCTACCTAACCTTATTACAACAAGCGCAATTTAATTTAGCCAAACCCAACTAAATATATTTTAGATACGTTAACATTAATTTAATAATAAACAAACACAATGAAATATATTTTTTCGTTATGTTCAGAATGATTTTGGCGAAATTATTGCATACACAAATTTTCACTTGTCTTATATGGCAAGGTGAGCGTTGCTATTTAAGCCAAAATCGCAAGTTTTACCTAATCGGCACGACATATATATATATATATATATATATATATATATATATATATATATATATATATATATATATATATATATATATATATATATATATATATATATATATATATATATATATATATATATTATCCATTGACAGTTGTTTATTACAACTTAATTTGAGTTCATAATATATATATATATATATATATATATATATATATATATATATATATATATATATATATATATATATATGCAAAAGATCACAGTAAACAGGTGATATCAAAATATGCAAAACAACCACTATGAAAAATAGAAGAATTCCAAGCGCTTTCGTGACTACTCACATTATCAAGGAACTATAAAAGGAAACGTGAGAAGAAGGCTTATAAAGAGGCAGAATACACCTCACAGTCACATCACACTAACAAAGACAACACCTCACAGTAGCGTAACATCTCACGACTCTGTGAAGAGGAACATAAGAAAGAACCTGAAACTCTTCCCAAGAATTAAGATTAGTCCAATTTATCATTAAATTCTTCCCAAATTTTATTAATTATAAATGAATCCAATTTATATAAACCAAAAGAAATATTCATATTATTTTCAAAACTGCTTTTAATGAAACATGATTCTATTATATTCCTCTCAACCATGGACTTGCCTTCTTCTCACGTTTCCTTTTATAGTTCCTTGATAATGTGAGTAGTCACGAAAGCGCTTGGAATTCTTCTATTTTTTCATAGTGGTTGTTTTGCATATATATATATATATATATATATATATATATATATATATATATATATATATATATGAACTCAAATTAAGTTGTAATAAACAGCTGTCAATGGATAAACAGAAGGGTGGACGGAGGCACGAACCGCGGCCCGTAAATTGACCGTCCAACCCTCTACCGCAGTGGTCGGGAAACCAGGGTAAATTACCCCAAATGGGGTAAAAATGAAAATTTCGGGGTAATGAATGCTCAATAAACATATAAATAAAATTGCACAAAAACTTATTATTTAATAAGCGAGGCAAATTATGAAGTTATATTTTTTCAAACAAATAATTATTAGTTTCTTAATAAAATTAAAAATCTAATTTGTAGGGACCATTCCTTAAGTTGACAATAATGTAAAACGGGTAAGGATTCCAGTGGCTGGCAACACCTCGAGTGTCAGATTTGACTCGGGAGCCAGCACGACACCCGCACTCGGGAGCCAGCACGACACCCGCACTCGGGAGTCAGCACGACACCCGCACTCGGGAGCCAGCACGACACCCGCACTCGGGAGCCAGCACGACACCCGCACTCGGGAGCCAGCACGACACCCGCACTCGGGAGCCAGCACGACACCCGCACTCGGGAGCCAGCACGACACCCGCACTCCCCTGGGAGCCAGCACGACACCCGCACTCGGGAGCCAGCACGACACCCGCACTCGGGAGCCAGCACGACACCCGCACTCGGTAGCCAGCACGACACCCGCACTCGGGAGCCAGCACGACACCAGCACTCGGGAGCCACCACGACACCCGCACTCGGGAACCAGCACGACAACCGCACCTCCCATTGTCGACACCATCACTTTACTTTTGGCCTAGTGTGCTGTCTCGCTATCAGTAATTGTCTCTGATCGCAGTCAATAGAAGTGCATTGTTTATATTAATAGGTTTAAGACTTTCAACGATCAACGTAAGGTAGTGTTTTGTGATTTGTCATAACAATTAGGAGTGTACAGTGTAATATTTATTTATACATGTATTTGATTTTTGTTATTAAATTTTATGATTCAATTTATAGATATTTAAAAATGCTCATTTAATAATATATATGTTTAGCGGTTTTCTATTAATTTTATATTCTATTCTTGTTAAAAGTAACAATGTTAAAGTTACATAATATGCTAAAATAATATTATCCAACGTTTTTTAATCATTTTCACTTTTACCCTTCAGAAAGGATCAGGCTGGCAACTTTAAAAGGTAAAGTAGAAATAAAATTAAATAAATGGGACTGGCAAATATGCAGATAACGCATTAGCGTTGCCAAAAGGGGTGAAAATCACATAGGTTGATATATTACAATAAAGGGTCCATGACAAAGGTTTCTCGCTTGCGAAGTGAATGTTGTTGCGCATAACACTAGCAAGTGAATGCGCGCGCACGCACTCACACACACACACACACACACACACACACACACACACACACACACACACACACACACACACACACACACACACACACACAATTTAGTAGTACAAATATAATCTATATAAGCTTCTCTCAAATGGTTTGATATTTTTTAGGGGTGACTCATATTTTTTCCTATATGAAAGAAAAATCCATGTAATCTCTCTTTCCTCTTTATTCCTGATTTTCTTCCAAATATATAATTTTTTTCCGTTTATATCTCTGTAATCTCATATTTTCAATCGCATTTAAATGTTTGAGGTGGGTGACTTCCAGCTCTTGGGCCCTTCAAGGAAAAGGGAATGAGTACTTCCGTGATGTTAGAGAACCTAGCATCAAGGATGTTAATTATTTTGATTAAAATTCTATACTTCCCATGGCCCAGGCGCTGAGTGTCAACTCCGAGTTTAGCTCATCCTCATGAACATCTACCTGAGGAGGGCCTCTGAGATCATCGACCCTACGACTCGGTCACAGACCAGGCCTTTCTGTTAACAGCCTGATTAGCGAGGCTATTGGTGCTCGTTTCAAGCACACTGACGTTAGCACGACAGCCTGGCTGATCAGGAACTTGTCGTCAAGTTCTCTCGAGAAGAACTTATGGGTCGACTGATAATTTTATATCTTATTAATTACGCATACTGTTAATAGTTTTATACTGGTAATTGACTTTGCCGATAATTCCTCTTACTCGTAATTTCCTTTATGCTTATCGAGTTTTCTCTCAAAGTACTTATTACACACTCGCTTTTGTTGGGAGTTATTTATGTGTGCTGAATCAACCTTCAAGGGCAATGCACATCAATGGAGTCACCTTCTTAAAGTTTTAGTCCATATATAAAGTCAGCCTCCGCTAATTATTCTCCATGTTCGAGTCACCCTTCACAATCTTCCCTTCCACATTCATACATAGAAACAATTCCTTGTTATATATTCTTGGGTTCCCCTCTCTCTCCCTTCGTCCTCTTCCCTTCAACTTTCTCTCTCTCTCCCTTGGTCCTCTTCCCTCCAACTCTGTCTCCCCTCGTTCTCTTTCCTCCAATTCTCTCTCCCCTCGTTCTCTTCCCTCCATCTCTTTTCTCTCGTCCTCTTCCAACTCTCTCTCCCCTTGTTCTCTTCCGTCTAGTCCTCTCCTTTCATCTTATTCCCTCCAACGCTCTCTCTCTCTCTCTCTCTCTCTCTCTCTCTCTTTCTTCCCTAGTCCTCTTCCCTCTAGTTCAGTTTCTCTTGCAGCTCCTTATTTATCAGTATTTTTATGTCAAGGATTTGCATAATGAGTTTTTCTGTTCTTTATTTCCCTTACTCCAAAATATTTTATCTTCCATCATTATGGGTAACACCATCACCGTGGCTGACAACACCATCACTGTTGTGACAACACCATGACTGTGGCTGACAATACCATCAGAATGGCTGACAATAACATCATCACTATGGCTGACAGTAACACCATGACTATAGTTGACAGTAACACCATCACTATGGCTGACAGTAACACCATCACTATGGTTGACAGTAACACCATCACTATGGTTGACACCATCACTATGGTTGACAGTAATACCATCACTATGGTTGACATTAACACCATCACTATGGTTGACACCATCACTATAGCTGAGAGTGACACTTTCAGTACAACTCCTCACTAAACGCCCTCAGTTTATTGACGCCTTACTGGACGTAAATTTCTTATCTCTTCAAGAATTTAAAGTCAATTTCTTGACTTTAAGTTAGGTTAGGTTACAAATTCGGTAAATACGCACGCACGAGGGTACACGCAAATAAGTCTTAAAGTCAGGCTTCCGTCCCATGTGTCCGGTATCCGTAAAATGTTCCATTTACGACTCCTGTAGCTATTGAACTCTCCCATCCACTTCCTTTATTCAGAGTTGTGCCTTCACCTTTATTACCCTCTTCCCTGGTCGTAGTTTTTTTTTATTTCATTAATACAAATCTCTCGCATTTACTTCAGTTTTGCATCTCTCTCTCTCTCTCTCTCTCTCTCTCTCTCCTCTCTCTCTCTCTCTCTCTCTCTCTCTCTCTCTCTCTCTGAGTTTTGGCATACTCCCCTCCTTGTTCAATAATACTTTCTAACCTCCCTTCTAAGTATCTAATTGCTCTTGCTCTTGTGTTCTCTCTCTCTCTCTCTCTCTCTCTCTCTCTCTCTCTCTCTCTCTCTCTCTCTCTCTCTCTCTCTCTCTCTCTCTCTCTCTCTCTCTCTCTCTCTCTCTCTCTCTCTCTCTCTCTCTCTCTCTCTGCCCTCTTTCTCAGCCTAGTTCTTCTCTCTTCATCCCAGTGGGGAGGGAAAGGGAAGTCGGTGATAGGAGAATTGGAGGGAAAGTTTGGTGGAGTAAGTGATTGAAGGGAACGATTGATGAAGTAGAACTGGAAGGAAAGTTGGTGGAGGGAGTGATTGGAGGGAAGGATTGTTGGAAATGGACTGGAGGAATGGATTAGTGAAAGAGGTTTGAAAGGAAGGTTTAGTGGAGAAAGATTGGTGGAGAGGATAAATGGATGCATCCTAGTAAGAGAAACTTAGATGGGGAGAATTACTGGAGGTGACACAGATGAAGAGGAAATTGTTGAGAAAATTCCTGGGAGAATTGTTGATTAAATTGGTGACGGACTTACAGGGGAAAATTATTCAGGGAATTGTTGACTGAACTGGACGGTGAAAATTTGAAGTGGAGGAGGGGAATTTGTGGACGGAAATTGATGAGGAGGAATTGGTGAGAGAAAAACCGTAAGGAAGGTAACTGGAAGGAAGTCAGCTGGAGGCGGAAATTGGCGGACGGGAACTTGTGGGAAGAGACAGAAGTTGTTTGACGGTGGGACGACAGAGAAAAACAAATGAATTTGACCAGGGTAAAAAAAAAAAAAAGGGAAATATGTGGTTTGAGGGAGAGAAAAGGAATGAACAAAAAAGAAATAAGGAACTGAAGGGAAAATTAATGTAGGGAGGGGGAAAAGTTAGTGAGGGGAAATTAGTAGAGGAACAGGAGGCAAAAGTTCAGATGGTAAGGTACAAAGTGGGAAGTGATAGTAAGTGTAGTTGATTGGGAAAGTGGTAGGGAGAAGAACTGATGGTAGTAGAGAGGTAGGGAGAAGAACTGATGGTAGTAGAGAGGTAGGGAGATGAACTGATGGTAGTAGAGAGGTAGGGAGAGGAACTGATGGTAGTAAAGTGGTAGGGAGAGAAACTAATGGTAGTAAAGTGGTAGGGAGAGAAACTAGTGGTAGTAGGTGATACAGGCAGACCAAGGTAACCAGACAGATCCCACACCAAGCCAGTAGCAGCAGGTAGGTATGTAGGTAGCTTCTTGAAGGCTGGTCCACTGCTACCACAACAACGGGTTTTAAAATATGCTGGGAGGCAGGCCTCCGGCCGAGTGTTTAGTCCAAATAGCTTGAGTCCATCCCCACGGGTGACATCCTTCCATATCTCCGAAGAGGGCAGCTCCTAGATGGCAGGAAATCCTTCCCTAGCACACCAACCTAAATCCTTCATACTCCATCCCAACTCTGCGGCTATCACATTCACCAAAATCTAGGCAACAGCAATCCACTCAGCATAGTAGCAACATAACAGCTCCCAGACAGCAACATCACATCTAATTATCGTGTATCGTGGGTAACAGGGGTGTGGTGGGCTCCGGGTATCAGGTAATTGGTAGATGATTCGCAAACGGTGGATGGGCGGTGGGCAGACAATGGAAGAGGCTGCTAGCTAATTGGTCACCACAGGCTATTAACAGCAGTACAGTCACCATTGCCTGGGGAACAATTTGAAACTCAGGAAGCCAGCGAGTGATGGTCACAAGGCACCAACTTTAACATAGCATTCCTGGGCAGCAGTACAGCAGGCCTGGGCAGCAGTACAGCAGCTGGGTGATAAAAGCACAGCACTTGGATGACAATTACAAACACCCACTAACCGGGTGATAGATCAAGAGTCTTGATCTTTCACCCGTTGCTGTCCTACTGTCTTGATTCAAGACAGTAGGACAGCAGCTGGGTGACAGCAGTTGGGTGACATGCGGGCTACCGGCAGTAGATAGGTGATAGGTCACTATCATCAAGTGGTGGAAGTCTTAGGTAACAGTTCGTAATACGGATGGCACTGGGCCAACCGTGGATGACAGCCAGTACGGTGCGTGACTCAGCTGGGTAACTCCTCAGTGATTAAACAATAGATATAACTACGCAAGTTTCCAGTGAGTGACACAATGTAAGTGACTCTTCCAAATCCGTCTGTGCGACTTTTACTTTCTCTGCAAATATTAAATGCGGTTTCGGGTAGACTATCCCTTGTCCATATTATCCCGTAACATGCTATATCTAAACCTTGCAAGGTAACCTTACCCCACATGCAGAATTGCGGGTTGTGAGTGTGTGACGCTGGTGTTATTCTCTCTCTCCCCCTGGCGGAACAGGCGATGCGTTAAACATGCTTCCTTACCTCAGAGAATGACTACCCTCAATCTGTTGCCCGTTGCAACTCTTGCACTCTTGCAATACTGCATAGCTCCTGACGATGCACGGAAGTGTGAAAGGACTTCAGCTAATGTTTTCCGTTCCCTTGTGGCATATATATATATATATATATATATATATATATATATATATGTCGTGCCGATTAGGTAAAACTGGTCAATTAGCAAGAACTCATCTAAAATTAAGTCCTTTCTAAAATTTTCTCTTATACGTTTAAAGATATATTTTTTTCATTTATGTTAATGTAAGAATTTATAATTTTGTACCAAGAGAAACTTTGAAAACCTACCTAACCTTATTACAACAAGCGCAATTTAATTTAGCCTAACCCAACTAAATATATTTTAGATACGTTAACATTAATTTAATAATAAACAAACACAATGAAATATATTTTTTTCGTTATGTTCAGAATGTTTTTGGCGAAATTATTGCATACACAAATTTTCACTTGTCTTATATGGCAAGGTGAGCGTTGCTATTTAAGCCAAAATCGCAAGTTTTACCTAATCGGCACGACATATATATATATATATATATATATATATATATATATATATATATATATATATATATATATATATATATTACAACATAAACCCACATCAACTGAGGAGAGAAAAGTGCGCAAAACCTTGAGATAATGATGAAGGATGCGGTTTTTTTTTTTTTAATTATTCCATTTTTTTTATTTTTCTCTCGCAGCTCGGCTAGACAGCAGACTTGACTGAATTATCTATGATATTCCTGCCAAGAGATTATGCTCAAATTAAACACAATCCTCACAGCCTTTCACTTGTCTTCATTAAATGGCCCAATTTGCTACTTGAAAACTTGTACCTTTCCTCCACCAACACAACGCAACAAGTCACCAGTGAAAGCAATCAGAGGCACCTGTTACTCGCCCAACTCGTTAATGAGTGTGGACACCTTGTCGCCTCCTTCCGCTGCTCTCATTCTCACTCTCAAGCGACAAATTAAGGTCGAGGAACTGCCAGCCCCAACAAGGTGGGAGAGGCACTGGCGCCGTCGATACACCGATGAAGGATAATCGATGCTCCGAGGTGTGAAGCATACGTGGAATTAGGGAAGCTCTCGGGGTATACGCCCCCAGGGCTGATTACACCGGGGGAATGAGATGGTATGGAGGCGTGGGGCAGATGGTGGATGGGTGGGAAAGGTCAAGGAAAGATGGAGAAGGTGGAGGAGGAAGAAAATGAAATGCGGAAGGGCGGGGAAGGTGAAGGAAGAGGGCAGGGAAAGGTGAACGATAATGGATGAGATAAAGTGAGGGAGTGAGCGTAGGGGAGATGAAGGAGGAAGGAACGATGAAGGTGTCAGAGAGAAAAATGTGAAAGAAACGTCCTAGACGGAAAGGAGGGACGAGAAGAATGTAGAGGGAGGAGGGAGAGGAAGGATAAAGTGAGTTGTGCGGGAGGAGTGGAAAGAGGGATAAGGAGATTGCTGAGGGAAGAGAGAAGACGGAAGGGAAAGAGTGGTGAGGAGGAGGAGGAGGAGCGACGAGGAGATTAATTAGGTAAGAGGGGAAGGAGGAACAAGGGAAGTAGTGAAATATGAGGGGTACCTTGGTACCGTGAAAACTTGTGAACTGCTGACCCTGAATATTACAACGCAGATCTGACCTGATTAATTCTCGAAAAAAGTTTGAGGTATGTCACAAGTATGCATCTCACGTACTGGTGAACTGGGTCATCTTATTCAAGAACAAAGCAGTAGATCTCCCAGTAATCCAGCCTATATGATGACCCTTGTAGTACAGAAAAATAAATAATGGGAAATATACTCAGGCATTATATTTGTGCTAAGCGTCCATGAATGAGAATATAGTTCCTTATTTTGTTTAATCGATAGACATCGCCCACCTGCCTGCCTGCCTGCCTGCCTGCCTGCCTGTCTGCTGGCAGTCAGTCTGTCTACTTACCTACTTGTCTACCTGCCTGTCTGCTGGCAGTCAGTCTGTCTACTTACCTACTTGTCTACCTGCCTGTCTGCTTTCTTGTTTCCGTCTGCCTTCTTGCCAACCAGTATATGTCTGCCTGCTTGCTTACCCGCCTGTCCATCTATCCACCTGCATGCCTGCCTGTATGTCTGCCTGTGTACCTGGCAGCCTGCCTACCCGCCTGCCTCGACAGATCCAGCTACCCCTCCCAATCCGCCACTCCCCGTTAACTCAATAACTTTATCCGGAAATCGATACCAAGGGATGGCATTACCCCCCCCCCACTACCTCCCTGCCTCCCTCTTCCTCTTGAGGAATCTACGATGTACATGCGGGTTTGCCTCTTACTTAACTAATCTTCCTCTCCTCTTTTTCCCCCTCTCTGGAAATCTTTGCGCTGTATAAGGTGGTCTACCACTTGCTTAAAAATATTCTCCTTCCATCCTTTACGGAAGTTGTTTATATATATAAATATATATATATATATATATATATATATATATATATATATATATATATATATATATATATTAGATCCTACAACACATTCACCTGCCTCAAGAGACAGCAACGTTCACATTGCCTTAACCACTTAACCAGCGACCCATCTGTCTCATGGGGCGGGAGAATGTGTTGCAGGATCTAATATATATCAACCAGGCCGTGATGGATATGTGGGGCAGCGAGCCTCCAGCAGCAACAGCCTGGTTGACCAGACTAGCACCAGACGAACCTTGCCCATGGCTGGGCTGCGAGAGTAGTAAGACTCTCGAAACCTCCTCGAAGGTATATTAAAAGTACCTCAAAATTACCTCTCACCTAAGCACTGGAAAAAAGATACAAGATGCATAGACGAAACATTACGCCAATAAAGATACCAAGGCATTGCAGGTGTTGCTTAGTCATCAACTTGCAGGTATTGTGTATCATTAATATTCTAGATGAGTATCTTTCATTCAGATACACGAAAAATGCTGCTCTTCTTTCTTGGAAGCTACTTACTGCCCTTAGCGTGGTAAACAATTTGTGCAGATGTAACATGTAAGTGGGTCCTTGGTTTAATTCCTTTAAATCCGTCGAGTACGAGAGGGAGAAGAGAGAGAGAGAGAGAGAGAGAGAGAGAGAGAGAGAGAGAGAGAGAGAGAGAGAGAGAGAGAGAGAGAGAGAGTGAGAGTGAGAGAGAGATTAATACGGATTACAATTATGCTGATGTATTGTTGGGGCGAGCAATACATCTCCTGTTTCCAAAATTACTGTGTCCCAGACTAGTCTGCCAGGTGAAGGATGAGGAGGACGAGGAGCAGGAGGAAGAGGCTAAAAATGTTGGAGAAGGGAAAGAGGAAGAGATGAAGAAGGTGGTGGAGGAAGAGGAGGAGGAGGAGGAGGGTGCTTATAGCGATTATGGTGGTGATGATGACGGTGGTGGTTGTGATGGTGGTGATAATAATCATTTCCGCTCCCTCCATCTTCCAATTTCCTCTCATCCTTTCCTTCCCACCCCTTCTTCTCTCCCCTCCCTTTCTCCCCCTCCTATCTTCTCTTCCTTCCCATTTTCTCTCTATTTCATTCTTCTCTTCCCCTTCATCCTTCTCTCAACTCCATCTCTCGTCTCTTTTCTCTTGCTACCAGCCATGAGACTCTCAAACCCAGTCAAAGGAAACTCGTAAACTCTGGAGTGGGCACAAATTCAGATGTGAGTAGATTTAAGAAAAAAATATTAATGTTTACAGTGTTCTGCCGTCCCTGTCCGCAGATTTCAACAACTTTTTTCTTCATGGTTGAATTTGCATTCTATGCGCTGTTATTCTATCTCGGATCATTTACAGATTAGGAATTGTTACTCTTCTTCCCGTTATTTACAGGCTTATTTATGTTGCCTCAGGTTATATAAAGGCTATGAGCTGTTATCTTAGCTAGGGTCATATACAAGGTACAACCTCGGTATTCCTTGACGATTAAGTGGGATGTACAGTGTTGTCAAGTGACGCAGAAGGATTTTCAGTGTTTGCTATTGACGTACAGGTAATATTAATAAATGAATTGTCCGGTATGGAAAATTTTCCAAGGCGTATGTATGTATCTGTGTATGTATCTGTGGTTGACTCTCTGCCCCACCTCTCTCTCTCTCTCTCTCTCTCTCTCTCTCTCGTTCAGGATAAAAGTTTCTTAGACCAGCCGCATAGATCAAAGTTGATGGGTGGAATTTGGTGTAGCGAGTTGGTAGTACTTAGTATAGTATGTAGCACTGGATGGAATACGTGTCACTCACTCTAGTAGGTGGTACTCACTGTTGTGGGCGGCACTCAACATAGTGGGCGGGTGGCACTCTAGAATATTGGGTGGTTGGTGTCCTCTGGGTCTCGGGACCAGAGAGTATAGAGTGAGGTAAAGCCGACCAGGTCTTCCACAGACCTCAGAAACACCCGAGTGACTGTGTGTGTGTGTGTGTGTGTGATGTATGTGTGTGTGCATGCCGACTGCCGCGCTGTGTATACAACAATGTGAATTAATAAACTAACCAAGCGAAGAACAAAAAGGCACAATGCTGTGACTGGAACAATACATAAATAACCCTACCATTCCATTATCACTGCCTCTTCTTCCTCTCTTATTCCCGTCCTTGTCCCGCTTGTCTATATATATATACTGGCTTCCTTGATACAGAGAGTGCAGGTTCGAATCCTATTGTGGACTGGGAGATAATGTTTGTTAAAAATTTCGCCCGTTTGTGTGTTTGAGTGCGATGGATGTGTACGTGTGTGTGTGAGTGAGTGAGTGTGTGTGTGTTAGTTACCATTTTGTCCTAGGCACATGTCGATTAGACACTAGGCCTGTTGTATATATATGTGTGTGTGTGTGTATGTAAGGAATCACTTCGAAATGTTTCGGCCCCGCCGGGAATTAAACCTGGGCCCTCCGTGCGTGAAGCGAGAGCTTTAGCCATCATGCCATCGGGGCGTATGTGTGTGTGTGTGTGTGTTAAGGTGTCAGTAATATGTACTGAAGCAGATTGATACATCTTTGTGGTGTATTATAAGTAATCCTAGCTATGTTATATGTCTGATCCCTTTGTTACTTGTGACGTCAGAGGCCCGCGCATGTGCGCACGCAGACCCAACTACCAAGAATTCAAGTGATACATTGAGTGTAGGACGCTGAGAGTCCGAGTCCAACCAATCAGAAGAAAGTACACAACAGCTCGAGGAAAACACTGGCGTGTACCCTACGCTGCAATAATGTGAAGGACACATTCCCGAAGCTGAAACTTATCCAGGACTCATTTATTGTTGCCTACTTCAGCGGTACTAAGGTTGAGAAAATCATCGCCACTCCCTCAAGGAAACTCCTCCAAACAATATTCTGTGAAATAATCCTCCCCTCACCACTAAGTCAAGAAGTCAGTCTTGCTGAGACAACTTGATCCAGTCATCTGTATACAAATATTAGACGAAACACTGCCGATAGTTAAGAGAGACTCGGCTAAGTTGTACTGTTCTCCAAATATCTAATAATGCTGAAGTACACATTACGAAACTTTTGTTGGCATTAGAAGTAGAAGGTCTGGCAATACAATACTAATCAAATAATGTTAGGCAGGAACACTCCCACCTGGCATCCTGATGGAACAGTAGCAAATGCAATCACTATGCTTCCGACTGCTGCCTGCCCCAAGAAAAAGGTGATTTTCTGTTATGAATCTGGTGGAGTGGGACTCAAATTTACCGATCGCAAGAGTGACGAGCCACCATCCTTCCTGAACTATAAAGGAGGAAATCGTACACTAGCATATAAGTGACTAGGCATGGAAGATCTGGTCACCAAGAATAATGTTGCATTCAAGACTCAGTTCAGTTCAACCAGATATAATACTCATCCAGACACAACCAAACTCAAGGAAAATACCCAAAAGATTCACCAGGCTACCCAGCAAGCAATACAAGAATCTGCTGCACCTCCGTCTCCGATCTTCTAAGAAAACGCAGGTAACAAGATCCTAACAAGCGCCATCTTTGCTCACCTGTATAATGTAGCCCGCTAAGGATCCTACAAGGCAATTTTCCACCGGAACAACCTTCTGTAAATGGACTTTCCAGACGATGCCTTCATATAACATACTCTGAGTCAGCATCCATCCAGGTTCCTCCGAGAGACGTGCGTCTTTCGAGCATGTATCCAACAGAGCCGACCCATCTTCCACCCCAGCATTGCCTACTGAGAAACCATACGTCAGGATACTTCGCCATGAAACTGATAACCGATTCATGAATCATTGCCGGATAAACAACCTCTACCAATTTTCGTCTGTGACAGGCTTCCTACCACCAAGAGTTATATCATACGTACTTTCCAGGGACTCCTTAGTGAAAGTGTCAAGTAGACACACTTACCATCCCTCGACATTGACTTCCAAGGACTTTTTTGACACTAAAACAAAGACGAACATTCGCGAAAATCATACAACACAGCCTCACCGCTTAGACAGCCCGAGAGCTTCAGCAGCTGCACAGAGAGTAAAGTAAACTTCCCAATCCTCCACATATACTACTCATTGGAATTGATGACAATAAAGTTTATCTTATTCCTAATCAAGAGTGGATAAGCCATTCATCTTTCTCTTACTGCTATCTATCCTCAACTTGTTTCCATTATTTCATCCTTCCCCAGTTCCTCTCCACCCTTCTCCGACCATTTCCCTCTTGTTATTGATATTAGGATGCATGATTAACCTAAAAATAAAATGAGAGGACACACTTGAACTCATATTACAATGCTTTCCTAGATTTTTAGTACACACACACACACACACACACACACACACACACACACACACACACACACACACACACACACACACACACACACATAAACACACACACACACACACATAAACACACACACACACACATAACACACACACACACACACACATATATATATATATATATATATATATATATATATATATATATATATATATATATATATATATATATATATATATATATATATATAAGGTAGTAGGTTGGTAGACAGCAACCACCCAGGGAGGTACTACCATCCTGCCAGGTGACTGTGAAACAGAAACCTGAAACTGTTTTACATGATGGTAGGATTGCTGGTGTCTTTTTCTGTCTCATAAACATGCAAGATTTCAGGTACGTCTTGCTACTTCTACTTGCACTTAGGTCACACTACGCAAACATGTACACGTTTATTGTATACACACTCATCTGAGTTTTCTTTGATTTTATCTTAATAGTTTTGTTCTTATTGCTTTTCCCTTTCATATCCATGGGGAAGTGGAATAAGAATCTTTCCTCCGTAAGCCATGCGTGTTGTAAAAGTCAACTAAAATGCCGGGAACAATGGGCTAGTAACCCCTTTTCCTGTATAGCTTACTAAAAGAAGAAGAAGAAAATCGTCAAAGTGGGATGTTTGAATGTGCGTGGATGTTGTGCGAATGATAAGAAAGAGATGATTGTAGATGTTATGAATGAAAAGAAGCTGGATGTCCTGGCTTTAAGTGAGACAAAGCTGAAGGGGGTAGGAGAGTTTCAGTGGGGAGAAATAAATGGGATTAGATCAGGGGTTTCAAATAGAGTTAGAGCTAAGAAGGAGTGGCAATAATGTTGAATAATCAGTTATGGCAGGTAAAGAAGGAATATAAATGTATAAATTCAAGGATTATGTGGAGTAAAATAAAGGTTGGATGTGAAAAGTGGGTTATAGTAAGTGTTTATGCACATGGAGAAGAGAGAAGTGTAGAGAGAGAGAGAGATTTTGGGAAATGTTGAGTGAGTGTGTGGGGAGTTTTGAACCAAGTGAGAGAGTAATTGTGGTTGGGGATCTTAATGCTAAAGTGGGTAAAAATGTTGTGGATGGAGTAGTAGGTAAATTTGGGTGCCAGGGGTAAATGTAAATGGGGAACCATTAATTGAGCTATGTGTAGAAAGAGGTTTGGTAATAAGTAATACATATTTTATGAAAAAGAGGATAAATAAATATACAAGGTATGATATAGCACGTAAGGAAAGTAGTTTGTTGGATTATGTATTGGTGGATAAAGGTTGATGAGTAGGCTTCAGGATGTACATGTTTATAGAGGGGCAACGGATATATCAGATCATTATTTGGTTGTAGCTACAGTTAGAGTAAAAGGTAGATGGGACAAAAAGAAAATGGCAACAGCAAGTAAGAAGAGGTAAAAGTGTATAAACTAAGGGAGGAGGAAGTTAGGGTGAGATATAAGCAACTATTGGCAGAAAGGTGGGCTAGTGCAAGTAGGAGTAGTGGGGGGTTGAAGAGAGTTGGGATAGTTTTAAAAATGCAGTATTAGAATGTGGGGCAGAAGTTTGTGGCTATAGGAGGGTGGGTGCAGGAGGAAAGAGGAGTGAGTGGTGGATTGAAGAAGTAAAGGGTGTGATAAAGAGAAAAAGGTAGCTTATGAGAGGTTTTTACAAAACAGAAGTGTTAATAGAAGAGCAGAGTATATGGAGAGTAAAAGAAAGGTGAAGAGAGTGGTGAGAGAGTGCAAAAGAAGAGCGGATGAAAGAATGGGAGAGGCTCTGTCAAGAAATTTTGCTGAAAACAAGAAAAATTTTGGAGTGAGATAAACAAGGTAAGAAAGCCTAGGGAACGAATGGATTTGTCAGTTAAAAACAGAGTAGGGGAGTTAGTAGATGGGGAGCTGGAGGTATTGGGTAGATGGCGGGAATATTTTGAGGAACTTTTAAATGTCGATGAAAAGAGGGAGGCGATAATTTCATGTACTGGACAGGGAGATACAACATCGTTTAGGAATGAAGAAGAGCAGGATGTGAGTGTGGGGAGGTGCGTGAGGCATTACGTAGAATGAAAGGGGGTAAAGCAGCTGGAATTGACGGAATCATGACATAAATGTTAAAAGCAGGGGGGGATATAGTGTTGGAGTGGTTGGTGTTTTTGTTTAATAAATGTATGAAAGAGGGGAAGGTACCTAGGGATTGGCAGCGAGCATGTATAGTTCCTTTATATAAAGGGAAGGGGATAAAGAGAGTGTAAAAATTATCGGGGAATAAGTTTACTGAGTATACCAGGTAAAGTGTATGGCAGGGTTATTATTGAAAGAATTAGAGGTAAGACAGAGAGTATGATTGCAGATGAGCAAGGAGGCTTTAGAGTGGGTAGGGGATGTGTAGATCAAGTGTTTACAGTGAAGCATATATGTGAACAGTATTTAGATAAAGGTAGAAGTTTTATTGCATTTATGGATTTAGAAAAGGCTTATGATAGAGTGGATAGGGAAGCAATGTGGCAAATGTTGCAAGTGTATGGAATAGGTAGTAAGTTACTGAAGGCTGTAAAGAGTTTTTATGAGGATAGTGAGGCTCAGGTTAGGGTGTGTAGGAGAGAGAGATTACTTCCGGTAAAAGTAGGTCTTAGACAGGGATGTGTAATGTCACCATGGTTGTTTAATATATTTATAGATGGGGTTGTAAAAGAGTAAATGCTAGGGTGTTGGGGAGAGGGGTGGATTAAATTATGGAGAATTAAATGCAAAATGGGAGTTGACACAGTTACTTTTTGCTGATGATACTGTGCTTATGGGAGATTCTAAAGAAAAGTTGCAAAGGTTAGTGGACGAGTTTGGGAGAGTGTGTAAGGTAGAAAGTTAAAAGTGAACATAGATAAGAGTAAGGTGATGAGGGTATCAAACGATTTAAATAAAGAAAAATTGGATATCACATTGGAGAGAGGGATTATGGGAGAAGTAAATGTTTTCAGATATTTGGGAGTTGACGTGTCAGCGGATGGGTTTATGAAGGATGAGGTTAACCATAGAATTGATGAAGGAAAAAAGGTGAGTGGTGCATTGAGGTATCTGTGGAGACAAAAAACGTTATCCATGGAGGCAAAGAAGGGAATGTACGAAAGTATAGTGGTACCAACACTCTTATATGGGTGTGAAGCATGGAGGAGGCTGGAGGCAGTGGAGATGTCCTGTCTAAGGGCAATTTGTGGTGTAAATATTATGCAGAAAATTCGGAATGTGGAAATTAGGAGAAGGTGTGGAGTTACTAAAAGTATTTGTCAGAGGGCTGAAGAGGGGTTGTTGAGGTGGTTTGGTCATTTAGAGAGAATGGATCAAAGTAGAATGACTTGGAGAGCGTATAAATCTGTAGGGGAAGGAAGGCGGGGTAGGGGTCGTCCCAGAAAAGGTTGGAGGGAAGAGGTAAAGGAGGTTTTGTGGGCGAGGGGCTTGGACTTCCAGCAAGCATGTGTGAGCGTGTTAGATAGGAGTGAATGGAGACGAATGGTTTTAGGACATGACGATCTGTTGGAGTGTGAGCAGGGTAACATTTTGTGAAGGATTCAGGAAACCAGTTAATTGATTTAGTTGGACTTGAGTCCTGGAAATGGGAAGTACAATGCCTGCACTTTAAAGGAGGGGTCTGAGATAGTGACAGCTGGGAGGGACTTTTCTCAGCTGTCGTATCTGAGCTCCTCTGCAAAGACAGTGATTATGTATGAGTGTAGTGAAAGTGTTGAATGATGATGAAAGTTTTTTCTTTTTGGGGATTTTCTTTCTTTTTGGGTCACCCTGCCTCGGTGGGAGACGGCCGACTTGTTGAAAAAAAAAAAAAAAAAATATATATATATATATATATATATATATATATTATTAATTGGAAACAAAATTTTGAGCCTCCCTATATCAGTTTCTTTTTAAATTAACAAACCTTGCTAGATAACTGAAAAAAAAAATGGGAAACGACATATAATCACAGTGCAGGACAGGACATTTATTACAGGAAACCTTTCGCAACGAATGGTTTCTGAAGTCTATTACGACTGAAGAATGGTTTCTGAAGTCTATTACGACTGAAGTATGGTTTCTGAAGTCTATTACGAATTGAGGAATGGTTTTTGAAGTCTATTATAACATGGAATACGTTTTAAAAAAGGACACTTTAGTACAGTTCAGGACGCTAAAGGAAACGTTTCGCCACAAGTAACAGGGCGTAAGTTAAGAAAAAAAAGGCTTATATAGTATTTACAAGACCTTGCAAGTGATGCAGTAGGCGCGTCAGGTTGTTGAAAATTCGTTGGACAAATACAAATTTCGTGAGGCACGACTGGTCATCCGAGAAAACGACAGAGGCGGAAGTTGCTTATATTGCCACAAACCGAAACAATTCCGCAAAGGTTTGTTAGTTGAAGTGTTTACGAATCTTTAGGTTAAAGATTTTTATCTAAGTTAAGATTTTCCGTTAGGGTGAACGAACCTTGAACATGGCGTAGCTACGCTCAAATTCGAACACGTTACTTATATTTGTCCATTATATTTCCTACACCCTGACGTAGCTCACCTCACCCTTGCTACTGGTCGTCTGTACTGTCCTCTTCATACACTCTCAATTAGTATTGATGAAGCCATTCGTGGCGAAACGTTTTCTTTAATAATGTCCTCAACTGTACACAAGTGTTCTTTTCCATAGTCTCTCAGTTTGGCCATACCATTTTACAGCCATGTATTGTTCATTTTAACTCATGAAATTTTATGATAAAATTAGCAAATGGAATTTATTACTTTATCATTTGATATATATTCTGGAAACTTTTGCACATGGCGCATTTGTTCATCTAACTTTAGCACATTATGCATGAAAACTAAACTAAATCACAGGGCAGTGCATTGATAGATGTGAATAAATTTCGCTTTATTAAATTTATTGCTCCACTAGAAGTTGGTGTGTAGGTGTCAGCTGTTAAATAATATTTTGTTATTCTCAGTTATTAAGCTGTAGTAATGACTTACCTTTATGATTTAGAGAAGCACTATGTTAGTTGTAGTGATTAATTTTCCTTGACATATGAGTGTTGAAAGTAGCACTGTGGCAGCGGTAGTTTGGAATATTTCTTGATGTGAAAGTGTTGAAAGTAGCACTGTGGCAGCAGTAGCGAGAAATATTTAATTCTATACAACTGCAGCCTTTAATTAACATTGTTTACATAAATAAAAATATCCACTTTTGTGTGTAAGGAGCTGGGGACGGAAACACTTCTAAGCAATTCAAAGTTTACTTCTCAGTGTGAGTAGCCTCAACTGCTGCTGCTGCTGCTGCTGCTGCGGCAAAAGCAAAAAAAAAAAAAAGGAATGCGGGGGTAGCTTTTATTTTAGACTTAGTTTCACTCGGAAGTGAGCTAAATCAAGTTTTGATATCGCTTAATCTTCAGCAAAATGGCTTTTATAATAATAATTTTCTCTGTGTTTGGTGTCTTTGTACCAGCTTGAGGGTTTGAAGCTCCATTATTCTGCTTGAAGCTCCATTATTCTTCTTGAAGCTCCATTATTCTGCTTGAAGCTCCTTTATTCTGCTTGAAGCTCCATTATTCTGCTTGAAGCTCCATTATTCTGCTTGAAGCTCCTTTATTCTGCTTGAAGCTCCATTATTCTGCTTGAAGCTCCATTATTCTGCTTCTGATTAACTCATGCAGATAGTTATGGTGAAGAACTTACCTGATTGACGGGTGTTATAGCGTAAATAGGTGAGCAGAGTACGGTAGTGTAATCAGTCTCGGGATTAGCAAACGAAGAATCGAGCTTTCACCACTCCTCAAGTTGAGTGACCTTCACGGGTTTAGCGCTTCACATATAAATAAAAAATCGATATCATGGGATTGAGAAATCCTCTACCACTCAGAATGTATTTTTTATATAAGTTTCAAAAATAATTACTATGCTGGTCGAGCATTTTGGATTTGAGACACCATTTCGAGGCTTTTATGTTTATAGAGTTTGAGCATAAATCTGAGCAGGGGATTTGTCAAGCTTTTATATATGTATTTTACTCCAAATAATTTGCAAAAATCTCAAATTGATGTTCAGTATTAATCGTATTATTTTTATATAAAGTTTTATTACTGTAAATATTTCTGAATCATTTCCATTATCAGAATTGTGGTTATTATGGTGGTTGTTGGGAGGGGTAGTGGTGAGGGTTGTGGTGGGTAGGCCTGAGGGTAGTATTGAGAGTGGTGGAGTGGTGGTGACGCTGGTGTAGTTGTAGTGGGGTGGTGGTGACGCTGTGTGGTTGTAGTGGGGTGGTGGTGACGTTGGTGTGGTTGTAATGGGGTGGTGACGCTGGTGTGATTGTAGTGGGGTGTTGGTGACGCTGGTGTGGTTGTAGTGGGGTGGTGGTGACGCTGGTGTGGTTGTAGTGGGGTGGTGGTGACGGTGTGGTTGTAATGGGGTGGTGGTGACGCTGGTGTGATTGTAGTGGGGTGTTGGTGACGCTGGTGTGGTTGTAGTGAGGTGGTGGTGACGCTGGTGTGGTTGTAGTGGGGTGGTGGTGACGCTGGTGTGGTTGTAGTGGGGTGGTGGTGACGCTGGTGTGGTTGTAGTGGGGTGGTGGTGAGGATAATGGTAAGTGTTGTAGGGAAAGTGATAATTTTGAGGGTGATGGTGAGGGTGGTCATATTATTGGATGTGGTGGTGATAGTGATGCCGGTGCTGGTGAAATAGAGGCTGGTGCTGGTGGTGATGGT